>JABUQX010001100.1:35000-50000 GCA_015478945.1 Trachelipus rathkii
GACGGCAATTTCCTTTCCATTATTATTATTAATAATGATATTATTATTATTATTATTAATATTATTTTATTATTATTATTATTATTATTATTATTATTATTTTATTATTATTATTATTATTATTAATAATATTATTTTTATTATTATTATTATTAATAATATTATTTTTATTATTATTATTATTCATTATTATCATTTCGAAGTTAATTTGTTTTGCAACTAAAATGGCTTCGAAATTTACAACAATAAAATTTTTAATAATAAAAATAAATATTAATATTTATATCTCAAAAGTTTTGAAGCTAAATAAATTTCAAAATTTGAAAAAAAAAATAAAAATTAGAACTTTGAATTAAAAGTTTTCAAATAATAATAAAAATCAAACTGCATCGTCTACTTACATTACCAAAATATGTAAAGTTAATATTGTTGGGGACGGAATTTATTTTAAAGTAATATTTAAAATTTGTTTTACATAAAAAATGATTTTAAAAATTAGTCTTAAAAATTAATTCTGAGATCGCGTTGATTCGCTTTGCAAAAATTTCTAAGTTAAAAATAAAATCTTATAAAATTTTACTAAGTGAAAATTATTGAGAAAATTTTCTAAGTTCAAAATTTATTCAGAGTTAAAATTATTCAAAATTTTTCTGAGTTAAAATTATTCCGAAAATTTTCTAAGTTTCGAAATTTTTCTAAGTTATTTTTATTTCGAAAAATTTCTAAGTTATTTTTATTCTGAAATTTTTCTAAGTTAATTTTAATTCGAAAATTTTCTAAGTTAATTTTAATTCGAAAATTTTCTAAGTTAATTTTAATCCGAAAATTTTCTAAGTTAATTTTAATCCGAAAATTTTCTAAGTTAATTTTAATTCGAAAATTTTCTAAGTTATCTAATTCGAAAATTTTCTAAAGTTATTTTGAAAGCATGTTAAGTTATTCAATGACTTGTTTTTTTTTTTGTATAGTAGTTGAGGTTGTCGGGATAATGAGCTCTAGCTCCTGATCCTTTCCTTTTATACCCATTAGATGTTTATCGAAAACTTATTTTTGATTTAGCAACAGGATGGGTATCCTGTAAATTGTTACAAAATATCAACTTTTATGCAAAAGAAAATCTAATATGAAAATTACTATTGCGCAAGTGGGAAAAACCCTTGGGGAAAAACCGTGTGAAAATTATTAATATCGTGAGAATATTATTGAAATAATTGGTATTACATAATCTGTGTTTTTCCAAATAATTACAAATATCATTAACTAATTATTATTTTAATTGTTTTATATGATTTCCATATCCTGTTGGGTTTTTGTACTATTAAGCAATCGGACTTTTCAGACTGCCCCCCCTTTAAAAAATTTTAAAACTTAAAATTTGTAAAGTAAGTAAGTTAAATTCTAAAATTTTTTTTAAAAAAATCAACAAAAAATTTCTAAGTTTGAACTAGTAAGCTATGTAAAATGAGTTAATAATTAATTAAATACTTATTTCAGTTAATACAAATTATTAAACCTTCTATGCTGGTATGTATTGTACAATTCCATTAATTGGTTGATCGCTCAGTATTTTGATCGATACTGAGTATGGAAACATCTGATGCATTTGATGCAAAATCATCATGAATTCCTCGTTTGATAATCGTTTGCAAGGTCTTCCTTTTTGTCTCATTTCCAATTGTATCTCTCAGTGTTATCCCAATTGCCAGTAGCTGGAAAGATAAATATATTCGGCAGTATGGCAATTCATAAAAAATCTAAAAGTATGTTAACTGTGGGTAGGTTATAGAATGTAATGTTTTGGAAATGATACAATTAATTTGTAAAGTTCAAAAAAAAATTATAATGTTTAAAAATGTTAAAAGTTCATAAAATTCGTAAGTGTTTGAACAAATGTAATGTCAATTACCATGTAAAAGTAAATGATATAGAATAAGTACTATGTATTTACTGTTAAAAGAATCATATATAATTATATACATATTTCAAAAGTTGAAATAGTTAACAGAATATTAGTTTCAAATCCCAAAGATTTTATTTATTATTGAAAATGGTTTGGGATTTGAAACCAAAACTCTATTGACTTTGGTCAAAAAAAAAATTTATATTTGTGACATATATGATATAGTAAATACCCATTAAATAAATATTTTAGGATAAAATATTAGTTAAATATTAATCAAAATTTAAAAATATAATAATTCTTTGGTTAAATATTCAAAAATTTCAAAAAATTAAAATTAATTAAGATTAGTATTAAAAATCTCAAAAAAAAATAAAATCAATTAGTATTATCTTCTAATCAATCAATAATATGGTTAAAGTCTTCCTCTTATTGAGAAACTTTCAGTGTGTGACAATCTAGTGGTAGCAGTATATTCTCTTCCTTGCCATGTTAAATTCCATCTTACTGGTAATGTATTCAAAAAATATTGTGATCTGTAGCTATAAGAAATTGTTTTTCCTACTAGTTGTTCGCCTAAGAACTTGAATATTGTTTTAATGTTGTTCCTTTTGTACTGTCGTAGCCATATTCCTATTAGATCTCTGGTGTTTGCATATGATGAAGGTAACAGTTCATATTTCAGTTTCAAAACATCTATTTCACTCATATAATGTGTTAGCTTTATTGGTATGTCAAACACGTCGATGGTCCATGCTTGAATACACATTGTCATGAATAATTCTCTGTTGTTGATGAAATCTGCTCCATTTACTATATCTTTGATCATTGTATGTTCTATACCTTCTTTTGAATAAATGCTTCTAAGCTTTAATAATTTATATAAAATTCTTGGGGATATTCTTTTTCCCATACTTCGTTGTGTTACTGAATCTATGTTAATCCAAAATTTTGTCAAGAGTTCTCTATAGTTAACAGGATAACTTTCTTCTAAAGTTATTTTCTCTAAAATTACCTCTAAAATATCACTAAAACCTCCTAGATAAACTAGTTTTCTCACTATATGTGCACATTCTGTGCAAAACAAGCTTTGAAATGGGTATTCGAGCAAAATTGATAAATGTGCTGTCATTTCATCGCCATTTCTTAATGAATATAATACATTTCTTTGTCTATCAGCTTTAGTTAGCATGTTAGAGATTTCGTATATGGTCTTAGTGTTAGTATAAATTGGTCTAATGGATCTAATTATGTTGCTGTTCTTCCTCATTATGGCTTGTGCAATAATTTCCAACTCTTCCCATTCTTGAATTTCATTCAGTTCTTGAACTATCTTGCTAAGTTTATTCTCGTTACCATTTGACAAACAATCTTCTAGTAAAAATCTGCTATTATGTCCGTTGTATTCTCCTGGTACATAATCATCTAAATATACTTGTACTCTTGCGAAATCTTCATTGTTATTTCTTAAATGTTCTTTAATTCTGGTGAATATTTCACTATCTTTAATCATTCCTAGATGATCAAAACAATCGTGATCAAACATATCTACTACGTCACCTATCTCCATTGGAATACGATATTGGACTCGGGTAGTAACCCAGTCAATTAGTTTCGTTATCAATATCTTTACCCATAATTGGACAAGTTCTTGCAATATCTTAGGAATTGGCAATAAGAGACTGACCTGACTAGATATCACTGTTTGCTTCCTAGTCTGTATTCTGTGCATTGTATCAAATTCTGTTTCATAGATTTCTCTTGATGCCTTTTCCTGACGCCATTCGCGTTCCAAGTTTCGTCTTAGAGTCGTCTTAGAACTGTTGGTGACAATCGTCAATACTCCCACTTTGATAGCGGCAAGATCCGACAATCTTCTTGGCGTTGTAAAGTTATCAACTTCCATCTATACTAGAAATGATTTTAATTACAAAAAAAAAAAATAAAATCCTAAACTATTGGTTAGACCTATTTTGTTGAAACATACTTAAAATTAAATAAAATGAATAAAATTATAAAGTTCAGGTACCTTTATGTTTAATAAAATACCCTATTAGGAAACTTAAGAGTAAAGGTTACTAGTATAAAAAGAAAATCAATAAAATTATTTTTATTGTAAAATATATTATTACACATATAATAATCAATATGTACATACAAAATAAAAATTCTACATCTTTCTTTTAAAATAAAAATTCTACATCTTTCTTTTTAAAATAAAAATTCTACATCTTTCTTTTTAAAGTTCCTTTTCTGGTTTCACAAATAAAAATTCGACATCTTTCTTTTAAAGTTTCTTTTCTGTTTCACTTTTAGCAATAGAGATAGTAATGAACTAGCTTTTACTATCTTTATCACTAAATGTGACTCTTCTTATATTTTTGAATCTGACTTTCTTCGCAGGTATATCTGGCTGTTTTCTTGGAGGTATATCTGGAGGTAGATCTGATGATCTTCTTGGAGGTAAATCTGGTGGTTTTTCTGGCAATTCTGGTGCTGTATGATCCATTCTTTCGGTTCGAGATGTTGACTGTCTTGTCTGAACAGGTGATCTTTCTATCATCGTATATTGATGTTTGGGTCTATATGACAAATCCTTTTCTTTACCTCTAGTTCTTCGAATAGGTTCATCTGCCGGTTGTGATACTGGTAATGCTATTGCTTGTTCTTCATCACCGAACATTTCTTCTGTTCTTCCGAATATTAGTTCATCTGGTTCTAATGTAGCGTGTTTCATTTCACTTTCTTGTGCTGATTCTGCTACTGGTTCCACATCTTCATCTACAGCTTCAGGTGCTTCTTCTTCCACGTTAAATTGTGATTCCTCCATTATATTTCTATTTGTTTTGGGTGTTCTCAGATAAATTACTCTAGTTTCACTTTCATCATCATCATTATCTTCATGTTTTCCATACTTATTATATTTATTTTGTTTCTTCTTTCTTAAGTTAATATTAATTTTCTGTCTCGTGTCTGAGGATATATTTATATCGGTTTCTTTATTAAATTTCTCATCTTTTCCTCGTGTTCTAGCTACTTTAAAGTTATCTACATTTACTCTATATATCTTGCCTGTTGTAGGATCTCTTAAGATATAGGTATTACTTGTTTCAAATTCATTCCCGTAAGCTTCAATTCGAAAGGGACCTCTCCACTTTCGGAACAGTTTAGGTGACAGGTGCGGTGGTTTGATTCTCTGAGTGTACACCAAATCTCCTATCTTTATCGGTCTATCTTTTGCCGTTTTGCTGTTCTGAGTCGAGTACTTTTTAACTTCTTTTTCTAATGTTACTCTGGCTTGTCTTCTTATTTCCTTAATTCTTTCATACAAATTTTCTATCTTTTCATCCTCCTTTATAGGCTTAGGATCTTTAGATTTTATTAAGGCTTCAGTTGGTATGTCTGACGGCATACGCTTCGTGTAGCCATAGAGTAAGAAATGGGGATCTGTTTTAATGCTACTGTTGTATGTGTTATTTATAGCTGCTTGGGCCAAAGGTAAATATTGGTCCCAATCGCGCTGATTATCCTTGACGTAACATCTCAGAAAGTTCGCTATATTTGCGTTTGTAGTTTCGACAAGACCATTGCTATTGGCGTGGTAGCTACTTATTTCTACCTTTTTAATCTTAAACTTTCTGCATATACCTTTCATGAGTTTTCCTACAAATTCCAATGCATTGTCAGAGATTATTGTATCTGGTACGGTGTGACATACTACTATTCTATCTATAAAAACATCTACTATTTTATCACTATCTCTCGATTTTAATGCTACTAATTCTACATATCTTGTTAATTGATCTTTAAAGACGAGTATATATTTATTTCCTTTTGATGAGACGGTTAATGGACCCATTATATCCATCGCAATCTTTTGAAATGGTTGTTCTGCTAAAGGATATGTCTTTATTGTTGCCTTTTTAGGCTTAGAACCTTTCGCTTCTTGACACGTATGACAGCTCTTACAAAATTCTTCTACTATTTTCCTAATATTTTGAAAGTGATATCTTCTTTTTAGTTTTTCTAGAGTTCTTTCTGTCCCACTATGACCTTGAATAGAGTGGGTCATATCAATGGCTATATCAATTAAAGATTTGGGTAACCATATCTTATAATTTTCTTTAATTTTTATATAAATCATATTTCTAAAGAATTTCAAACCTTTTATCTTTTTACCCTTTTGTAGCTCTTCGTATTCTACCTTCATTTCGACTGCCTTTCTTTGTTCTCTTGAGATCGTTGCGGTATCTAATGTTAAAATTTCATCTGTTTTATCTATATTTTTAATGTTATTATTAACCTTACCTTTATCTGTTTCTTTATCTTTATTATTGGAGTTCTGATTTTTCTTGCTTTTAAAACTATTATTTTCTTTAGGATGGTGCTCTATCATATTGAGTTTTTCTTGTCTCGTTTCTTCTGCTCTTATTTCTTCATCATCTATTTCACCTGTATCAGGGATATATCTGGACAAGAAATCTGCAACTGAGTTCTTCGTACCTTTTATATGTTCAAATGTCGGATTAAAATCTGATACTGTTAAAGACCATCTAGCTAATCTAGCCGTTGGATAATCTTTCTTAGTGAATATTGCTACCGCTGCTGAATGATCAGTTTTCACCTTTATTTTATATCCATATATTAAGTTCTTAAACTTCCTCAACGCAAAGATGATTCCCAAACATTCCATCTCCGTAGGGGCATAATTCTTTTCCGCTTTTGTCAAAGTTCTGCTTGCAAAAGCTAAAGGTAATTCTTCTCCTTTATCATTCTCTTGTAGTAATACTGCTCCTAAACCATGTATGGATGCGTCGGTTACAACAATAAATTCTTTGTTGAAATCTGAATATTGCACGATTGATCTTGCTAGCAATAAATCTTTCAGTTTATTCAATGATCTTTCTTGTTCCTCTCCCCAAATGAATTCTTGCTTTTTCTTAAGTAGTTTGGTTAGAGGTTCGGCAGTACTTGAAAAAGTCGGTAGAAGCGTTCTGAAAAATCCAAAGAAACCTAAAACTGAACGTACTTCTGGGACGCTAGTAGGTGTCCTTATTTTCGATAAAGTTTTTAGCTTCTCAGGGTCTACAGTAACCCCTTGACCTGAAATCAAGTATCCTAAAAAGACTATCTCCTTCTTAAAAAATTGGCATTTCTCCAGTTTAACTTTGAAGTTGCATTTCCTCAGTGCTTCGAAAACTCTTGATAGGCTATTGTAATGAGAAGGTACATCTTGAGAGTATATTATTATATCATCAATGTATGATAGAACAATCTATGCCTAGCAATCCACTTAATACCAAACTCATCACCCTACTGAAGACAGCGGGGGATTGTTTCAAACCCATTGGCAGGACGCGCGGTTGATAGCATCCTCTCTGTGTTCTAAATGCTAGTAAGGGTCTACTCTCTTCACTCAATGCTATCTGGTAGAAGCCATCGAGAACGTCGACACAGCTGAATATACTAGCTCGTCCTAGTGAGTTCACCGTATCCTGGATGAAAGGAATAGGGAAGCTGTCTCCTACAGACCATTTATTTATCTTCCTATAGTCGACACAAATCCTGGGGCGACTTCCAGACTTCTTCGGTATCACTAGTAATGGACTACTGTGGGGAGACACTGATGGTTCAATCAGGTTCTTCCTCAACTGGTCCTCTGTCCAGTTATTAATATCTTTCACAAAAGATCTAGGTTGCTGATACTGCGGAGTGAACAGGACCTTTGGGCATTTCTCATCTAGTTCTAGTTTAAATTGATAGTTGGGGAACTGCCCTATGGGGTCATCTGCCAGTCCCACAACGTCTCTGTTTTTCATGAGAAAATCAATAATGTTTTCAAGTTCCTCAGGTCGTTGTAACACTCTATACTTTTCTTCATCCTTCGTCAGTATCTCTTTGTATGTCATATATAATTCTTTCTCCGATAACCCTTCAGTTATTGTGGGTATCTTCCGTTTTTTATAATCTTTTCTGGACTCTTGCATGGTTTGTGCATGTATTTGCTTCATCATGGTATTGCGTGTTGCATTGACTCTTTCTATTTCTGTATGATTTCTTCTCAAGACTGGATAGGCTGTTGTTATGGCTTCACCCTTTATTATTTCAACAGGGCGGCTCCCTAAATTAATCAGCTCTATAATTATATTACCTTCCTTCACATTTGATAAAGTACTCCGTATAAAGATGGCTGCGCTACCTCTAAAGGCATCAGTTGGTACTGTAATTACCATGCTGTTATCAGGCAATTGTTGCGCATTTTCATCTTCAATTTTAGCTTCTAAAATGTATTTAAATTTAGGTAAAATTCTTTTATTATTATTAAGTTTAACTATACACATTGTATCTGTGTCTTCATATAAATCAGGTTCTGCATTTATCTCAGGTGTGTAATTATCTAAGTTTTTACCATTAGCATTTATTACCAACAACTTTTCTTTTATTCTTTCTTTATCTACTTTTGACATCACTTGTTCATTGTCAGATTGGAATCGAGAGTCTTGGGCTACAGTCACTTCTGTTGAGGTCTTTAAGCTCTTCCCAATCGAGTGCAATGACTGACGATCATTGACGGACTCTGGGACCCAATTATCTCTCTCCTCCTCACTGTCATTCCACAAGGTAGTGTCAGGTGCACATCTTTTCTTTCTATGCTTATGATGTGACTTGAGGCGATTTCCTAAGTTTCTCTTACTTGTAGTTGAAGTTGATGCTTGTTGGCTGATCAATTCCAAGTTCACATCTGTTTCAATACCAGTTTGGTTCCACTTAAGTTCACCTCGGTTTGGTGTTATGGTATTAAACGTCTTACGTACCATTGACGTACACACAGGCTGTGTGATTTGAGTTTCAGACCTTGTACCGCTATACTGGCCTCTTAGCGGGTGCAGATTGCTTGTTTGTAAGCATTCCACAACTTGAGTGTGTTGAATGGCTGAGTTTTCAGTGCGGGTTGCGTCACTCTTCCATCTTCTAGCCCCTTTACCATTCCTGGTTCTCTTTCCATTCGTCTTGGCATATCTTGGATAACTTGGGTCGCGATCCCTAGTATCCATCCACCATTTGGAATATCTATGAGAATTCGGTGTGTATCGTTGAGCATTGGATGGTGCGGTGCGGTACCGTACTGTGTTGTCACCATCAACCAAAATTTTATTTTCAGAATCTTTTCTATGATTCCTCCAATTCTTTCTCTTCCAACTATGGTTGGGGTTTCTGGCAAAATTTCTTTTAATACTATTGCATCGGTCAGAGCTCTGATCATAACCGTGCTCAATTGCTTCAGAATTATATTCATAATTCTCTTCATCATGATCGAAATGTATCTTTTGATCAGATGGATGAGGAATAAAATCCTCATAATCTAACTCGTGAGCGCTGTGCTCATTCTCACTATAATTATTTTCTATGTCGGAATCAGATGATTGACCATTATGCTCATTCTCATCATAGGATGTGTATGAGTCTTCATCTGTATCTTTGCCAGTGCGCTGTATCATATTTGCCGATTCAAACGCGTACTCCATATGAGTGCGGTTGTCGCCACTCTGGACATCGCTTTCAGAGTCCTCTTCAAAGGTGTCTGACTCTTCTTCCTCACGGATTACAGGTAGATCCGGAGTTCTTGAGACTTTATAACAATACAAGTCACCCTCAAAGACATCAGCCATGTGAGTCTGAGGCGGTCTTTTATATCTTTCTTTACTGGTATCCTCGTACCAGTCTTCGGCATCATCTTGGCTGTTTCTTGAGTACCTATTATTATTATGGTACCAGCCTCTATTTCTGCGCTTATTTCTGCGCCTATTTCTATAATTTCTGCGCTTTCTATTATTTCTCTGCCAGTTCTTTCTATTGTTACATCGATTAAATCTTCTGCCTCTTCGCCATACAGGATTCGGATGTCGTCGCCGTTGGTCTGCACGGGCATAGTTATAAGTACTATGGCATCGGCCCGATCTCTTATTCGGTCTACGACGTCTTATGTTCCTCCTCCGTTGCTGCCAGCGATTCCCCGTTGTTCCTGATGTCTTATTTTCGCAGATTATATTCGATCGTTGGTTGGAACATTCCTTGTCCACCATTTTCGCGGATAGTTTTACCTTTTTGTCTACCATTAAAGGTATCGGATTATTCCAATCTACTCTTGAACCTGTGCCACTTTCCTCCTTGAAATAGCACTTCCTATCCTTAAAATCGAATATGAGTGGGGTCTGTGACAATAAATCACAGCCTAAAATGAGATTGCCTTCGAAATCACAGTTATCTCCTACAATCACAAATTTGAACTGACATGATCTATTAGCTATCTCTAATGTAAGTGTGGTGATTCCGTACACCTGTATTACACCCTGGGTAATACTTTCCAAATTAAGTTTAATGTCTTTGGAAATTAAATCAAAACTACCTTCTAAATCGTTAAAGTGTGTGTATTTAAGAATGTTAAGGGACGATCCTGTATCGATAAAAGCTTGTTCTTTATGATAATACTTATTATTATTGCTTAAAATATTACAATTTAAATAATATGCGGCTACTCTGGTGCGGTGTGGTGCAAGATGGTCTCGCTCCGCGTGGCTAATATTACACACTTTGTGCGGCAATGGTGTCTTATCATCCATATTAGAAGCTACTCTGCCGCGTGGTGCTTCCTTGAATAAGTTATTTATTCTTGTGGCGCGTCTCGCGGTGCGCATGCGCGACGCCTTGCCTTTTCTAAAAAAGCTTTGTTCTGTACCTTAGCACACTGCTCCCTTTTATTGAGCTCCACCATTTCACAATCTGATCCGCTTTCGCTTATTATACGATGGGTTAGCTTTCTTGCCATTTTCTGATCGCCTTTCCCTTTGTTGGGTGTCTCACCCTTTTCCAATATTTTACAACTCTTGTGTACATTACCTCTAATGTACTCTGCTTCGTCCGAATCTACTTCTGAACTGGACGGCTCTTCATATGAGTCTCTTAGAAGCTCTTCCTTAGACAGAGAACGATGTGTCTGTCTGTTATTCTGCACAGTAGAAGTTCCAGCTCCAGAAACTACTGCATCTGACACTTTATTTACCTTATACTCATTGCGATTTGCCTTTTGGCTTGCTCCCTTCTCTGGAGTGAATCTCGGACTGGGGGAACTGCTGCCCCTCCTTGATCTATTAAATTTATTCCAACGTACCCCTCTCGTGGGCGTTGCATCTCTCCTACTTCATTGTTGGTCGACCATGTCTGTGGTCTTCTTGGCATAGGGCTTGTACTTCTAAATCGTTGCCTTTGCCTACTACTACTTCTAGCTCTGCTGTTCCTTTGTTTATAGGAACCGGGATTATTATTGTATACCCTGGGATATCTGTTATCCCTGCTGTAATGAGGATCGTAATTACCTCTTCTATATTTGCGGTCATAATCTTTTGGCCATATATTGCCAGGTTTTCTGTACCTTTCGGCTGAACTTGCTGGTCTAAATTGTGGTCTACTACCTCTATTGTCAAATCTATTCTCATTTCTTTTTATCCCTCTCTCAAAATTATCTCCTATTGCACTTATTTTATCATCAGTTCTTCTTCTATTATCTATCTTCTTTGCACTAAGTTTACTTATTAATTCTGAAGCTGTATTCTCTTTTGTAAAAATCTTTGCTACTCTCTCTTTGGTCTTTGCATCTGTGAACTTCATATAAGTATTGCCCCACAACATTACCCTTCTCATCTCTTTACTCACTACTATACCATATCTCAATTCGAGTTCTTCAGAGAACTCTGTCACCAGTCTTCTTAACTTGTGACAAAAAGTCGCTAGGGTCGAACTTTTGCTCCATTTCATTGTTGTGAATTCCTCAAATAACTCCCATACGCGAAACGATGTCATAGGAGCTAAATTTTCAAGCAATATCTTCTTAAATTCATCGTAAGAAGTCGTTTCAGAAAGCTCTGGAGTTGCTTCTAGCGCTATTCTTGCTGAAGAGTTTGCATCTGCGCTTATATGTACAAGGGCGCAAGTTATTTTTTCTTGGTCTCTGGTGATACCCTCCTGAGCAAAGTTGTGCTCGAGTATTTTTAACCAGGAGTTCACATGGGGACCAGTGGATGCGGCACCGATTGCAGGGGGCCCATCCAATATAGGAATTTTGATTTTGGACATAAAAAGTCGGTTCACATTTACTGCCGTCATATTTTCTCTCTCGCTACGTTCGTCTTCTCCCGTCATATTTAAAGGATTCTCTAACACTGATGTAGGTGTGTGTGGTGGTGTATGTGTGGGTTGCTGTGTAGCTACTGTTACCGGGGTCTCCGGGGGACTAAGTGGTGATCTCTCAGGAGTGATAGGTCTATCTGACCCTTGGGACATTTACTACCGAGCCTTCTCGTATTGACTCTTTACTAACTTAAATTATATTAAAGTTTTATACTTTGTAGTCCCTCGTGACTACACCAAAAATGAAATATATATATATATTTATATCTATATATATATATATATTTTTATATATATATATATATATATATATATTTATATATATTTATATAAAACATACACACAACAGAAGTTTTAAGAAATAAACAAATATATAATATATATATATATATTATATATATATATATATATATATATATAATTATATTATATATATATAATATATATATATATATATATATATATATATATATATATATATATTATTAGCCATGTAATATATATATATATATATATATATATATATTAAAAAATATATTATATATATATATATATATATATATATATATATATATATATATATATATATATATATATATATATATATATATATATTAAAATATATATATATAAAATTATATTGTTAACATCTATGTAATAAAGATTTAACACACAAAATTTGTCACACCTAATATATTATATATATATATTATTTTACAAACACTTAATATGTGGAGTATATTATATATATATGATATTATATATAATTACTATACTCTACTTATTATTCACCTTTTTATGCTTTAAAGAAATCGGGTATTTTTAAATTTGACGTAGGGGGTTCGAGAAAGTATGACTCGATGGTGTTTTGATATAAGATGCAAACAAGTATTACAGCGTAATATAGAACAATGAATATACAAGTTGTTATTAAGGAGTAAGCGTTCTCGCTCATAAAATTTAAAAGTTAAAACTTCTTGTGTGTACCCAAATAGCACACACACACTTATGTGTATTTACTTTCTTACGCACATGTGTATATTTATATATATATTTAAATATATATATAAATATGATGTGTCTAGTTATTGTTCTTTAAACGCTTTAATATTTATTACTTTACTAAATATAGATGCAAAGTGGCTTTAAGCAAGAATATTATTTATAAGACTTGGTTTTGTAAGCAAATTGAGATGGTTTTATTGTTAAAAAAAAATTAGTGTTCTTCTATTTAACTATCTTAAGAGAGAAAAGATTTGTGGGATTGAAAATTTTTCTTTAACAGATAGATTGTGTTAAATCAAGTGCAATGTTTTACTCTAATCGCGTAAAGTTTTTCTAATACTTTTAAAGGGATTTTTAATGATTACACTGCCTCAATATTTTTCTTTACGTACTTGTGCAAGACTTTATGTGCAAATGAATATAAATACGACTATATATTTATATATATGTATATTTCTATATATATATATACTCATACAAAGTATTTATATTGGCACTTTTGACTTGTGATCTCTTTTGGATCCAAGCAAGTCAGAAATTACTGAGAATAGATACAATGAGAATTTAGACTGACCTTTTTACCACATAGATGGCGATTTGACCTTGTTCCTTTGGTGATTCCTTCTTGGAAATTTTGGACGTCTTGGTGTTAATGAAAATTTTCGGAGTTTTCGATTACTCCGAATGTACGATTTGTCTGGGCTTATTTAGACGTCACCAATTTAGGATATCACTTTTACTTTTGAAATTCTTGTATTTATTTTCTTCACTGTTTATGGAAAATGCTTTACTTCCTTCTTCCGGATTGGACTTTTTTAGGCTTTTCAATCTCAGCTCTGTATAGATGCGTGTGAAGGCGCAAGAATTTTATCGACCTAGTTTCTTCTAAGTCCCGTTAAGATCGGACGCTAAATCTGAGCTGTCTCGATCTACCTTCTTTCAGTCCCGTAGGATCGGATGCCAATCGGGCTGCTTGAGACTTTCTTCTTTTAAGTCCCGTTAACTTCGGACGCCAACTGACGGGCTGCCGTTATTTAGCTTTATTTTCTAGGTCTTTTCTGTTTACGACAGGTTTTCTCAAAACCCCTTACTTTTTGAGCTGTTATACCGCTCTAGATGCGTGGATGATGTTCAAGAAGATTTCTTCGGGTATTTAGCCCTAGGGTGTTTTCAAATGTTTATATAGCGGTTTTAGCTAAAACTGCAGCCTCTATTATGAATAAAAATACCTATCACGCTCATAGGTATTCCTTGCGGGTAATACTTCTTGAAGAAATGTATATGAAACTTTATTCAGTTTTAATTCTTTATTCTTATAGTTCTATATTTACATAAATAGATAAATGTCGTAATTTATGAAGTTAAGGAATTAAGTTCATTAGCACTTCCAGAATGTTAATAAATGTCAGAAATGTTCAAAATTTATATATATATATATATATATATATATATATATATATATATATATATATATATATATATATATATATATATATATATATATATATAATCATATATATATATATATATATATATATATATATATATATATATATATATAGTTTTCAACAATTGTTAATATATTTATTTATTCAGTTAGGTTATGTTAAGCAATGAGTTCATTAAATTTAAACTAAACATTTAAGTTCATTTAAAAAGGAGAAGGTGAAGCCCAGACTCGTACTTTAAAAGTCTTTCTGTAATTTAAGAATTCACTGATATATTATATATTTCCTATATATATTATATATATTCGTTACCAAAACATATATATACATTCATATATATATATATATAATATATTATATATATATTTAATATATTGTTTTAAATTTCACTGCTATCTATATATATAAATATTTCTATATATATATATATATTTGTTACCAAACATATATATACATATCATA
>JABUQX010001101.1:0-2500 GCA_015478945.1 Trachelipus rathkii
AACCCCCTTTTCGATGAGATTATCTATGTAATTTATATATTAACTTATATTTTTCTCTATCATATTATCTTATTATTTACTCTTTTCTTTATTATCTTTCTTTAATATATATATCTACATTATTTTTCTTTATATTATATAATATCTATTATTATTATTATTCTATATTATTATTATTATATTTTTATATATAATATATTTTATATTTATTATATTATTTTTATTTATTTTATTTATTATTATATCTTTTATTATATTTAATTTTTTTTTTATTTATTATATTATATTTATTTTTTTTTACTATTATTATTATTTTATATTATAATTGTATTTTCTACTATATATATTACTTATCTTATATCTTATCTATCTGTTTTTCTTTGTTTTCTTTCTCTTGGATTTTACTTTTATATTTATTCTTTATCCGTTCTCCTTTATATAATATATTTATCATCTTATTATTTTTTATATCACTTTTCTTATTATTATATATACTCTATTATTTTTTTATATATGCTAGTGGTGTCATTAAGTGTTGGCATCGCCTAAAGTCCTTTGTTAAAATAAATCGCTGTGGCTTTCAATCGGATAACTGTGTATATTTTAATACATTTAATATATTATGAAATAATTTAGGAGGTTTGTATGATATAATTATGGTTCTGTGTTATTGAAGTGCTACTACTACTACTAATAATAATAATAATAAGGTAATTGTGGAGAACTATTTTGGCTCATATGAATACTGTATTAAAACTAAATATTTAATTTAAACCGTTTTCGATTTTGAATTTTGGCTTATACGAAATTTAGGAAAATGCTCAAGTTGCGTTCGCAATTTGTCAAATTTAGGCACAAATTTTAGGAAAATGCTCACCAAACGTAAGGAATTTCCTAAATTCTGTAAGGTTGCTCTTTCCAGCGCTTACCGAATTTAAGGAAAATGCTTATGAATAAATGTAAACAAACAAGATGGCGGCGTAGCAGGTCGTTTGATTTGATGAATGTTTCATTCATGAAATTAGCTTTAAATCTAATTTCTTCCAAATCGATAAACTCCATCGCAATAGTTGATCAATTATTTGTAATAAAAACCATTTGTTATTTTTTTTTATTTCTGTTTATTCCAAAACCACGTTCTTCATCAAAACAGCTGATCAAAAATATCTGTAAACAAACGTTCGATTATGCCCGAAATTCGTGCTAAAACTGGATTAGCATTTCTTATCGAGCGTAAGCACAAATGCAAAATCGAAAACGGCTTTACAAAAATGATTTTAAAAAAAATTATTTGAAGTTTTTTCTTTTTATCGATTTTCGTATATTTTGTGTATATATTTTTAAAATTATTTTTAAAAATAACTTCCCGAAATTTTTAAAAGGCTTGTTTTCTCGTTCTTAAAGGGATAACACTATCAATATTTTTTTATTCGATTTTTGATATATCGATTTCATTAATATTTTTTCGATAATTTTGTACGATTATCAACGATTCGATTGTATATAGACAAAATTTAAGTAAAATAAATATGAAGAAATGGAAATAATTTTGTAAATTAATTTTTTTTTTTTTTATGTAAATACAATAAAAAATATTTAAATGAATGAATATAAGAACGCTACGAACGTATATATATATATATATATATATATATATATATATATATATTATATATATATATCTTTGTATGTATATATATATAATATACATAATTCTTTTTTAACATATATATATATATATATATATATATATATATAATATATATATATAATATATATATATATTATATATATATGGTAATAGTTGAGTTGTACAGATTCTAAAAAAAATCGATATTTTTTTTAAAATCATTCGTTTTGATATTCCTATAAGCCACGTGCCAGATGTTGTTAATAAAAAAAATGCCAAATTTACGATATCTTTATGCAGTATATAAGCAACATTATTCATTGTTTTCAAATATCATTTATTTTTACGTTCCAAAAATCAGTAAGGTTATGATAAGTTTGGTTAAGTACACACAGATTTACTGTGTATAATTAACAAAACTTATAACTTAAACTAATGGGTCCTAAAACGAATTTAAAAAAATTGAAAGAATTGATTATATATATATATATATATATATATATATATATATATATATATATATATATATATATATATATATATATATATATATATATATATATATTTATATATATAATATATATATATATATATATATGTGTGTGTGTGTGTGTGTGTGTGACCACTGTTTTAGTGTACAAAGATATATAAAAAACCGATTTCGAAAAATATCGATATTTCGTCAGAATCTGTTGAAATCACCTATTACCTTATTTTTAACTATGTTATTCATAGTTATTTTTTTTTTTTTTTTTTTTTTATTTACGTATACATTTTATATAAAATCGAAATTTTTATACATGAAAAAAAAATAGAATAATCAAAGACACTCATCTACAATCATTCACTTTCAACCAAATTTATGACAGT
>JABUQX010001101.1:7500-10000 GCA_015478945.1 Trachelipus rathkii
TGAAACGTTAGTACAGACTGTAAGGTCATAAGTGATAGTTCTGTCTCGCTCATCTGTCCTGTACTTTAAACAATTCAATGGACAGGTGAAGATTACTCATTGACAAAATATTTTTTCAGTTATATAATAAATAAAAAAGGATAATATTATTAAAATTAAAAAAAAATTAGAAAACTTAAGTTATGAAAGCATTTACAATGTCAGACGACCCTAAGATTGAAACCAGGGTACTCATGCCCTTTGAACTATTTTTAGTGGTTACCAAAAGACCATTACCACCATTAGATAGATTAGTACCATTAGAAGAATGTATCAAAGTTTGCGCTGCAGTTAAGGAAATATCAGTCAATACTAAGTACCAGCCTCACTGTGGTTCGTTGAAGATTGATAAAATACCATCAATAGACTTCTTACCAAGAAATGATGTAAGTACCATCCTATTATATATATAACTTACTAGTATAATAACTTACATTTATAGCTATATACTATTATTATATACTATATTATATTACCTAGTATAATCAGATAGATATGATATATTTTATACAGTCGGGTTTAACTTCAATTATCATATATAATTATATACTTACCTAATTTGAATATATTTTAGCCTAAACTATGATAATTATATATATACTTTATTATACGCTATATAACTTATTAATAAATATAATATAATATAACTATATATATGAAGTAAGCTAATAAAAATTTGTAAAAATAAAATTAATTAAAAATAAATATATTAAAAATATAAATATATATATATACAAAAAATTAATGGCAAATATAAATTAGTGGATTTTAAATGAGGGAAAAAATTTATTAAAATATCTACGTGAAAATGACTTCGCCTCTTTGGAAATTTGTTGTTATTATTATCTATCATTATTATTATTATCTTATATTATTATTATTATATCATCTGATTATATAATTATTGTTATTAGTATGTAGTGAGTAGATATAAAAAATAACTTATTTAACTTATTTTTCTTAATTATTTACTATTTTTTTTTGGTATAACTATTTTTATATTAGAGATTATTATTATTCAGTTGTGTCTTAAATGTCTATATTTGATGTTGTAAGGCTACTATATTCCATATCTTAGATTACTTACGCATTATTGTATTATGAATACCAAATATTATTACTGTGAATAATTAATCATAATCAAATAATTAATACAAAGAAACAAAGAATTAATAATAAATATAGCCATACCTCGTATTAATCATGCAACAAATCCCCTCCCCTCCCCATAGAAAGTTTAAGCATAATAAATAAATAAATAAAAATAACATAAGTATTAATAAAATATAATCAAGTAATTAATAATAAGATAAATACATTACTATAATAATAATAATAATAATATCAAATCTTATGGAAACAAAGTTTATAAAGCTTTTCTCAAAGGTCTGAGGGAAATAAAGACAATTCGTTTAAGCGTAAAGGCGTGTAATTATCTACTTAATTAATTATCTATTATTCATTATTATTATTTATTATTTATTATTATTATTATATTTTATTTATTATTTATTATTATTTTATATTATTATTATTAATTATTATTACTACAATAACTAATTATTATTATTACTCATTTCTATTTATCATTATTCATTCATTATTATTCATTATTTATTATCTATTTTTTATTCATTATTTCAATAATAAAGAGGGTATAATAAAATAATATCAATAATTAATAATAATAATAATAATTATACATATAATTAATTATAATACAATAATACATATAAATAATAATATATTTATTAATAAATATTTTTAATAATTATAATTATAATAATATTTATAATAATCTTATAATTATAAATATTATAATAATATAATAATCAATAATAATAGTATAAATAATAAATAATAATTAATATTACATTAATTAATAGATAATAATAAATACGAACCAATGATCAATAAGCATATAAGTATTTTAATAATAATAAATCAATACATATTTACTTACTAATAATATTGTATAATAATCAATAATTTATAATAATATAATAATAATAATTTTATTTATAATATATAATAATATATTCATAATAATAATATCGTAATAGTACATTACGTTTTTGTTTTTGCTCTTATCTTTTATATCACCGATATATATATTATACGTATAATATATCTGTACTTATAGCTATACATATATTTTATTATATTTACTATATATATATCTATAATAATATATATACTAGTATATACTATATACTATATTTATATATGTAATATATATATATTATAATTTATTATAATCAATAACAATATTATTATTATTATTATTATTATTATTATTATTATTATTATTATTATTATTATTATTATTATTATTATTATTATTATTATTATTTCATTTTTTTTTGGCAGGAAAGAGCGGTCTTCGGTGCTTACGATTTCTTAGATAAAGATGGGCGTCGCTGTTGCAACTGGATCAGATTCCTGAAGGTGCTTCCCTTCT
>JABUQX010001101.1:17500-20007 GCA_015478945.1 Trachelipus rathkii
CTGACCACCCAAGAAGTTTATCAAGATCATTTTTAATCTTTATACATCCTTCACTATTCCTAACTGTGATAGCCACTTTGGTATTTATCTGCAAAACTAGAAGGCTTGCCATTTAGAGTCCACTGCGTCAAAATCATTATATAATATGAGGAACAATAGTGGTCCCAGGCACTGAACCCTGTGGGACCACACCTCTTCACTATTTCCTCATTGATGACTTATACCAGTTAGTTGTACACACTGTTTTTTATTCCACAACCACTCTTTAATCCAACCATATACCACTCCACCTATACCACATTGCAATAACTTCCTCATAAGCCTTATGTGGGGAACCTTATCAAAAGCTTTGCTAAAGTCTAAATATACAATATCAACTGGATCTCCTCGGTCAATGCAGTCAGTAATGTATTCCATAAATTCTGAAAGGTTTGTCTGACATGACCTACCCTTTCTGAAACTCGTGCTGGGAGTCATACAATACCTTGTTATCTTCTCTAAATATTTCTCTATATGACCTTCAGTAACTTTTTTCCAAACCGTACAATCCAGAGATGCTTAAGTTAACATGGCCTAATATTTCCCAAATCCTTCCTTACTCCCTTCTTATAAATATGCCACAACATATGCCTGTTTCCAGTCAATCTGGTACCTCACCAAACGTTATAGATCGCTTAAAAATCAAAAACAATGCCTTTGCAATGCTGGTACTACCCTAATTCAGAATTCTACCATATATAGACATTAAGACATTAAGACATTAAGAATATAGGAGACAGTTAAGAAGCCACAGGGCTTATCGAGACTGTCCCAGTCAAGCCCACTAACAAACATGCCCCTCATGCCAAATCACAAAGCCCCACCCTAGGATTGCCCAAATTACTGTAACTAAAAAATCTACCAATTTTGGCTTAGTCAAAAATAATGATATATATATATATATAATATATTATATATATATATATATATATATATATATATATATATATATATATATATATATTATATAATATAATATATATATATATATATATATATATATATATATATATATTAAGATATATATATATATATATATATATATTATATAATATATATATATATATATATATATATATATATATATAATATATATATATATATATATAATATAGTATGATATATATATATATATATATATAATATATATATATATATATTATATATATATATATAATATATATATATAACTATATATTATATATAATATATATATATATATATATATATATATATATATATATATATAATATATATATATATATATATATATATATATATATATATATAATTTATATATATAGTATATATATATATATATATATATATATATATTATATGATACCCAAACCATCCACAGCCATTAATAACTAAGTTATGGTCACACAAGCCATCTAACAATAACTGACTACTATAACTAAAAACCGGCCAATTTGGCTTCGTCAAATATTATATGATACCCAACCAATCCATAAACGAATCTAACCCTTTCTTAATATGTTAGCAATCGAGTCACACTCAACAACTTCCTCTGGCAGACTATTCCAAAATTTGCAACCCTATTATGATATGATGCCTTTTCTTATATCAAGATGGCATGCTTTCTTTCTTAATTTTCTTATTATATTTGCCCCCGCGCTCACCTGTCCATGCTTCTACTATGGAAAAATTTATTGGTCTCCGTTATTATCAATTAGAATGTAAATATTTGTAGACTTGTATCATATCCCCTCTGAGAAATCGCCTTTCTACAGAAAACATCCCCAACTCCTTCAGCCTTTCCTCATAGCTCTGTACCCTCAAAGCCAGCAAATGCATCTCTTGTTGCTCTTAGCGTTGCACTGCTCTCTATGCAGTATCTAAAGTCTTTCTTAATAAGGGGCCCCGAAACTTGTGCGCAATACTCTATTACGGCCCAACATAGCTATTATACAGTTTACTTGTAACTTCTTGCTCTTGAAAACAACATTGCGATTTATTATGCCCAGCATCTTATTAGGCTTAATTCCTAGCTTCCAAACACACAAATGATAGCTACTATCAAATTACTGTATAATCACACAAAATCTTTTTCTTGCGTCCACAGACTCGAGCCAATCCCATTCATACCGTAGTTAAAACTTTTATTATTTAAGTAACCTAGGTGAAGAACCTCACACACTTTTTACTATAAAATTCATTTCGCCACTTATCTGCCCACCCAAGAAGTTTATCCAAGATACATTTTGGAATCTTTATGCATCCTCACTATTCCCTAACTGAGGTGGCTGACTTTTAGTATCATCTGCAAAACTTAGAAACTTGCATTTAAGTCCCTGTTCTAAATCATTTATATATATGAGGAACAATAGTGCCCCCAGCACTGAACCCTCTGGGACACCACTCTTCACTATTTCCATGATTGATTCTAAATTCCACCCACTAGATTAGTACACAACTATGTTTCTACATTTCGCAATCTCCTCTTT
>JABUQX010001102.1:0-21193 GCA_015478945.1 Trachelipus rathkii
GTGTGTGGAAATGAAGAGAGATATACCTTATTAGTAATCTTTCAGATCAACGATATTTTTAGTGTCGGAATGGAAAATTTTAAAAGTGAAAAGTTGGAAATACCATTATATTTTTACGAAAAGGAGAACATATTATTTTTTTTCTTTATATCTTTTTAGGGGGTTCGACGACGGGGGAACAGGAGGGGGGGGAAGTCCGTCGTCCCGTAGGCGAGAACCCGATCTATCCACCGTCTTGATTCCCGAATCTGCTTAGTGTAAAAAAAAAAAAAATTCACATTGGCACTTTTCGTCTCATCGGGGTAGCGCATCTTGATTTATAAAAAACTGTAATTTTTCAACAATTTTTAACAATTTTAATTTTTTAAAACGCGTTATTTTTTTTATTTTTTTTTTAATTCCCACCCATAATGATTAATAATATGATATTTATTTTCGTGTACTGTTATAAGTTTTTAGTTAATGGCTGCTTTTCGGGATCTGATATTATATATATTATATATATATATATATATATATATATATATATATTATATTATATATATATATATATATATATATATATAATATTATATTATATATATTATATATATATATATTATAATATAATAAATTATATATATTAATTAAGTAGTTGTAGCGACATATTGAAGGTGGAAGTGAACGAGGTACGGTCTTTTGACCGCGGAAAGGTGGACCGGGGAGTAAATACGTGGACGAAAAACGAGTTTTTTCGAAACAATAAAAATTACTAAATAATATAAATATGGGATTTTCAGTTTAGAAATATTAACTAGTAAATAATTATTAATTGATTATTAATTAATAATTGATAATAATTATAAATAGATAAATATATATAAATGAAATAAATAAATTTAAAAAAAGATAGAAAAAAAGAAATCTAAAAATAAATAAATTTAAAAAAATAAAAGAATAAATAAAATTATAGAGAAGAAAAATTAAAATATATTATCTATTTTATATAACGTATTAAGGCCAAGCTTGTCGCACCGACCAGCCGCACAGCAAGCCAACATACGACCGCACGCACGGACACTATTGTAAACGATGAGTTTGCTACTGGTTCTCTCAATACTGAACCCCCATGGGTGAGGAACCTCGTCATAGAGAGGTTCGTGGCAGCCCGTAGGGGGGGTGCTACTCCACCTGAGATATTGACGTTAGAAGGATGAATTGGTATAACCCTTCATATAGGTACCCCACATATATGGAGTTAATAGCGTACCACCAAAGGGGGGGTTCCACCCCAACTGAATCTTGACATAGACGACGTAACTGTATACACCTTCATATAAGTACTCAGGCGCGGCTTTAACGGGGAGCAGGAGGCCGGGTCTTCAAAAAAATAATTAGCAACTATTGGTAATAAATAATTCAATTTATATTTATTACTATTTAATAAGTTTAAAATGTTAACCGAACGCTAATTTTTTAATTAAGATGATTATTCTCTGGAAACTTATTTTTCTAAGGATCCATTGAATGGAGAATTTTGATTTTCTCAAGAAAGCATAATTTAAATGCTTTAAACACTGGTTGTCATGGCAACGTAAAAGAAACCTTATTCTTATTTTGTCTTTTTTGAGGATTTTTCCACAAACTCGGGAAATTGAAGAAATCATTTTTTAAAAAATAAATAAAAAAAAATATTTAATATATATACTATATATATAATATATATATATTATTATATATATATATTATTATATATAATATATATATATTATATTTATATAATATATATTTAATATATATTATTATAATATATTATTGAGAGAGAGAGAGAGAGAGAGACGAGGAGAGAGAAGAGAGAGAGAGAGAGAGAGAGAGGAGAGAAGAGAGAGAGAGGAGAGAGAGAGAGAGAGAGTTATACAAATTTCTATATTTGTTAATAAATTGTGTAATTTGAATCTTTTAATAAACTTTTCTGTGTAACTTAAGCATTTTCAAATGGAGAAGGAGGACAAAATAAACCTTTAATTTTCGAATATATAAAACACGATATACATATTTACCCTATTTTTTAGTTCATACATTAAATTAAATAAATCAACTAATTTTAAAAAAAAATGTTAGCAAACCTTTATAAAAGGATAAAACTTTCGCTACGAAATGAGGAGGGGCCTTGGAGGCAAAGTTTCTTCTTTAAAAGACTTCCACGGAGGCCAGGTGCTAAATTATATTATCAACCTCAGCAACAAAAACACATTATTATCCAGCATCTAGTTCATTAATTCCATTTATATTTTTTTTTTTATAATTACAAATAATTCTTTATAACTATTTGATTATCCATTCCTACAGTTCTCTTTTTGCATATAATTGGTTTTATGGGTATCTTAGTTATCCTTTTCAAATTCAGATATTAGATTTTAAATATATGGTGGATGAAAAGGGAATGTTGCATTAAGACAAGTTAATGTTTTTTAATTTTTTCTCATTAACTTATCTGAATTTTTTCTGAATTCAGGAAACAAAAAACAAAAAATAAAAAAATTAAATTCACGAATATGTATTGTATACCGCTGAAATTTGCTCTCTGCATTTTGGGAGAGGAGCCGTTAAAATTTATAATTGATTAAAAATAGGGTTATTCATTGGCGATGATTCTTACACTTTGTGTTTAAATTTTACATAATTTTTCATTTATACAATGTAATGTATTCTTTCAGTACCTATTTCAGAAAAAATCGAGAATTTTATCATAAACTGAAATTTGCAGAATAGTCGTCATTTAATAATAACTCGTGCTAAGCACCAGTAGCACGAGTGTAGGAGTCGTCTGTATTATTATATATATATATATCAAATAAATATATTATATATTATATATATTATATATATTATAATTATTATATATAATAATATTAATATTATAATAATTTAACTATATATTGTTAATTCATGATGCTATACGGATCTTATATATATATTATATATTGAAGTGATCCCATGTTTTCGTCACGAGCCGCACTGTAAGGTACACCATCTCATATATGGAGTTAATGCCGTACACACAAAAGGGTGGTGTCCAGCAAACTTGAATATTGCAATAGAAAGAACTTGGTACCCCTTCATATAAGGTACCACTCATGATATGGGGTTAAATAGCAGTACACACCAAAGGGGGTCACACGACACCCAAACTGAATATTAACATAGGAAGAGAAATTGGTATACAATCTTTCTTATATATGTATCCGAATGACAAAAAAATTTAAAATTTAAAAAAAAAAAAAAAAAAAAAAAAAAATTTAAAATTACAAAATAAAAAAATAAAAAAAATATTTAAAATTACAAAAAAAAAAAAAAAAAAAAAATTAAAAATTATTATTTTAGTTTATAACTTGCAATTTCGTTCTTAATACCGCTAGGTAAATCAGTAACTAGTAATCAACTGTCCTACATACTCTAACTTCTGATTTTGATTTATTATTATTGATCTGTTGATTCAAGTCTATTTTTTATTAAATTGTTATGTTTTACATACTTAAAGCAGTAAATCAGTAAAGCAGCAAGTGAGTAAGCAGTAAAGCAGTAAATCAGTAAATTAGTAAATCAAACTTCACCCTCCTATCCCTTCATGATCTATTGATCTATTGATCTACTGATTATTGGATCTATTGATTCAGTCATATTTTGTATTAAAATTGTTACGTTTTTACATACAAAGCAGTAAATCAGTAATCAGTAATCAAAATGCCCTCCATACTCCTACTTCCATGAATTATGATCTATTGATCTTTGATCTATCTGATTCAAGTCATATTTTTTCTAAATTGGTGTGTTTTACATCCTAGCGTATCAGTAATAGTATCAGTAAAGCAGTAATAGTAAATAAACTACTCCTGCCACTGCTACTATCTGATCTATTGATCTATTGATCTTTGATCTATTGATTCAAGTATATTTTGTATAACAAAAACCACTTTTATTCTTTTTAATACTAAAGCGTATCAGATATCAACTACCCTCTAATCGTTCTTTGATCTATGATCTATTGATTCAGTCATATTTTGTGACAAACAACTTTTATTCTTTTTATGTTAATAAAAACTTAACAAAATTGTATTTTACTACCCAAAGAGAAATCAGTAAGCTCAGATTAATCAACTACCTCCTACCATCGTGGATCTATTGATTATTGATCTATTGATTCAAATCAATTTGTATACAAAAAAACTTTATACTTTTTTGTATATAAAAAATTGTATTTTTTGTCATAACCTAAAGCAGTAAATCATAAATCAGTAAATCAGTAAAGAGTAAATCAGTAAATCTACCTCAGCCCTCCTACTTCAGATATTGATATTGAATTCAAGTCATTATTTTGTATAAATTGTTATGTTTTACATCTAAGCAGTAAATAGTAATCAGTCCTCCACTCCCATCCCCACCCCACCGTTCATGATCTATTGATCTATTGATCTATTGATTCTTGATTCAGTCATAATTTTTTATATTATTGGTATGTTTTAAATCCTAAAGCGTATCAGTAAATAGTAAATCAGTAAGCCGTACGCAGTAATATAAGCTAAATCAATAATCAACTGATCAATCGCCACCTTACCTTCGTGATTATGTCTAATTGATTCTATGATTATTGATTTAGTCATTTTTTTAGTAAAATTGGTAATGTTTTACATACCTAATCGTAAATCCGTTGACCAAACCTTACCTTTGTTAACCCATAATTATTGATCTTATTGATCTATTGTCTGTTGATCTATTGATCTAATTGATTAATTGATTCATTATTTTTTGTTACAAATTATAATGTTTTTCATACCTAATAGTAATATAAACAAACAGTCATTACCACATTGCCCGCCCTTCCTCATTCATGACTATTGATATTGATTAGTCACATTTCAGTTATTTTGGTTTACGTAGCATAATTAAGTTCTTTTATTTCCGAATTGTGCTAGTAAGAAGTTTTGGACTTAGAAAGGCTAACAATACATATGAATAGAATATAATGATACACTGCCTATATACACACCTTACCATGAGTAAACTATTAACATTACAAAGTTCACCGTAACAGTACAGTACTTAACATAAGCATCAAAAACGTACCTATTATGCTTTGTCAGCAATCTCTAACATTATTATTTCACATTGAATTGGTATGATTAACAAATTTATCATAACTTTCTAATTATATACGACAAAACAACGAATATATATAGCGTAAAAGTTTTTTACATAATAATAATATTTAACAAATTATATATAACTTACTTAATTATAATTCCCAACGAATAATTGGAAACATATCAAAGTTTTATCCAACATAGTAAATAAGTTTTTGAATACAATATCTATATTCAAGGTGTATAGTTTCCGATTCCTAGCAGTAAATTATTAGCAATACACCCTTCCAGCCACTTGCCGTGACATGATCTATTATTGATTTATTGATTCAGTCATATTTTGTATTAAAATTGGTGTGTGTTTTTTACATACTAAAGCAGTAATAGTGATTCAACTGTCCTCATACCCCATCTACCTTTCATGATCTATGATCTATTGATCTATTATTCAGTCATATTTTTTTATACAATTGTGTGTTTAATACCTAAAGCAGTAAGCAGTAATCAGTAATCCGTAAGCAGTAAAGCAGTAATAAAGTAAACAGTAATCGTAATCAAACTGTTCCCACCTCCCAGCTTCGTGATCTATTGATCTTTGATCTAATTGATCATTGATCTATTGATTAAGTCATTTAGTAAATTTGTAATGTTTTAACCTACCTAAATCAGTAAATCAGTAATCAAACACCAACTACATTCTATCCAGTAATATATTGATTATTGTCTATTGATTCTATTGATTTCAGATTTTTTAGTAAATTATATGTTTTTACATACTAAATCAGTAAATCGTAATCAAACCAGTCATACAATGCCCCCCTCATCCATGCTCTATTTGATTCAAGTACTTTGAGTATATTTTGGTTAAAACCTAGCATAAAATAAGTCTATTTATACATCCGAATATGTGCTGACGTACAAGTTTACATTAATAAGTAACCTAGCATCTGATACTAGAATATAAATGTATGCAAACTAACCTTACATGAGTAACTATAACATTAAAAGTTCAGCGCTTAACATCAGAAGTACTAATGATCAAAGTACCTATTCATCTTGCAAGCTTTCTCTATCATAACATGTTTATTCAACTTAACTTGGTAATCTATTTAAAGAATTTCTATAACTTCTAATTATATCAGACCAACGAATATATATAGCGGAACAAAGTTTTTTTAACATTCATAATATATTTAACAAAATTATCATAACTTACTTAAATATAATTCCAACGATATGGAAATATCAAAGTTTTTATAATAAATAAAATAAGTTCATTAGGGAGGGGTCATCGTATCAGCACAGCGAAAATATCCTACTGATGAAAATCGAGTGTATAAAATCCAATGTATGAGATCTTTCTTCAACATGAAGATAAGTAATCAAGAATACGACGTACGAGACATATAGATGAAGAGTATATCTAGCCTGACAAACAACACATAATATTAACAAATTTGACAGAACAAAAAGACATTACAAGTTTTATCCAAATGAATAACATAAGTTTTTGAATTATATTATAGTAAAGTGTAATATTTAGTGGTCCTAAAGATTAATCAGTAAATAGTAGCTTCGTCACCTGTCTCACCTGTTCCATCTACCATCATCTTTATGATCTATTGTCTAGTTGATCTTGAATAAAACATTTCTCGAGTATCATTTTGGATAAAGCATAAAATAAGTGTTTTATATACTGACCCAATCAGTAGGGAATGTTTCAGGATGTTAGTGTATATATATATATATTATATATATATATATTAATCTATAATATATATATATATATATATATTTTATTATATATATATATATATATATATATATATTATATATATTTATATATATATATATATTATATATATATATTATTTATATATAAAGTATCATGTCTTATATTTGTCCTTTATATAATGAGGTGATGGCGTAGGTGATAAGATTACGGTCTCTGGTTGGGGCGACTGGTGAATGAAAACCATCTTCTCATTTTACAAACTTACCTTATATGAATAAACAGTCACATTATCAAGTGACTGTTAATCAGTAATAAATACAGGATCACAAAAGTAACAACTTGTTAACCTACAAAGACCTAATCTACAATTCGGGTTATGACGCTATTGATAACAGATGTGTTAGGTTACATAAGTTAACATTAGGGTTTACTTTTCATGTTTATAAAGCTTCATGAATGGCTTCATCAACATACGCTCAATCTTTTGTATACTAACGTATTTCAGCGACGAGCCAGCTACATGGAGATACTCCAAGAGATGCATGAGACTATGGTTACCCCGCGAAGGGGGGGGGTGTAGCGTAAGGCACAGCCGAACCTTTGGGTACCCGCAGGGGGTGTAGGTAAGGACATGCCGAAGTTGTGTGTGTCGTGTGTTCGTGTGTGCGTGTGTGCGTGTGTGGTCTCAGCTAATGTGCAACTGTATTTCCGTATGTGTCAATTATTAAAAATTGTAGAATAAAAGAGGGTCTCTATATGCGAATTGCTCATAGACTTCGAATTTTTATAACGTGTGGTCGATATTAATTGCTTTTATGGCCAATTTTTAGGGTTCATAGCGACAGTCTTCGATTCCAATGGTAGTTATCTAATAACGCGGAAAATCGTGGCTGCTGGCGTAATGTTACAACAATGTTAGTTGTATAGGTTTTAGAATTGTGATGAGGGCGAACCCGAATAAGCGTAGTTTATATTAGGTACTATTATAGTTGTCGAGAAACGTTATGGATTTATAAACGAAATGATTTTCTCTGTAACCTCGTTTATTTCAGTCCATACATAGTTTATTTCGGTATATATGAATCTTTCCTGTAGTACTTGATTTTTTAGTAATTTTCATCGATTGCCATGTATACATTTAAGCGGTGCGCGAAATGTCTATTTTATTCCCATAAGCCAAATAAGTTTTCAGCCCGTTTATCACACTGTCTTTGCCAATGTGATTTTCGGAGTCGACTATGACAAGCGTGAGTGATTCGGCTAAGAGTATTCTGATGCTATGGTGTTGTTACCACGTAGACAGATTTTCAGTAGCCCCAGGTAATCTCCAGTTGAGTAAGGTCCGGTGATCTAGGAGGCCACGAATGGACCCATGTTCATATCCTACGGGGGTGTTAGTTTTAGATGAGTGCACAGCTTGTGTATGTGCTGGGCCTCTTCATGCTGGTAGTAAATTTTGAACGTGTCTGTATGGTACGTCCGAGGAAGTTCTGTGACAGTTGTCCGAATTCTGATTTCATCTGCCTTTAGGTTTCTATGGTAATGTCGGCGATGTTATTATTAGAGTTCACAGTAACATTATGGGTAGACTACCTGTGTAGTGCTGTAGGTGATATGGGTGTTCCTCGTCAGTATGATAATTCACCCATTATCGGAATTTGGTAAGCTGGTATCGTCCACAAAATACGGGCTGCCAGTCAAGTTTATTGTCAACTGGAACGCTTTGGATCGAACTACAACCACGTCGGGATCGCCGGGATGCGAAAGTGCCAATGTTGCTCTGTAGAAAATGTTGTACATATGTAAGAATGACGTCGTTCTGTTGCCGTGTAGGTTTGTTGGGCTGTTCCGTGGTTATCAATAAAGTCAACTCATGTAAGGGTAGGGTGCGAGGTTGCTTTGTGGCGAATGGTGTTGGTCGACTTATTCTTGAACCTTGTAATCGTACATTATAGTTGGAATGCGGTTCCAAAAGATCTGGATATGTCAGTCTAATCAGCATCGTTCTGTGGGATTTTGTCTTAAGGATAACGTAATTTTTCAGTCCTGGTTGTATCACATATTATTAGGCTAGTTGTTTGGTTGTTTAATTAAATAGATGTGCTAGACACCGATTTACTTGTTAAGTGCATGCTGAATGTTGCACGATTATACTGGCTAGCGATCCCAACGAGTAGTGGTGTCATTTATTGGATTCATATTTAGTTGGCTGACAATAAGTGCAATTTTAATATTAAATATTCATAAATGTGATATGCCTTCATGGAAGATTTATATGGGTTTCTACCCTCATTCAGCCTTTTCGTATTACAACTAACTTTTGGTAGTAACTATTCCCGCTGACCATATGCGTGCAATATCTTCCAGAGGATTGCTAGAAACAGTTTTTGATCGGATGACGGCTAATGAAAACTATTTTGCCATAGACTGCAATTTCAGCTCGCAATACACGGTTTATTGAAATTGGGGTTCTGAATTGCATACTGTGGTGCTATACGGATACATATAATGATTAGCAAAAATACCTCTCCGATTTAATAAGAATTTATTCCAACAATTATAATATAATAATTGCTCTTAGGAAATTTCCTTGTTGATATAATATATATATATATATATAATTATATATATATTATTATATATATATATAATTTATATATATAGTATATATATATATATATATTTATACTATATATATTTTTTTTATTAAATAATTATCTAAAGAGATGCGAAACACGATAAATCTATTTGCTTATGTATTTATTATTTATTGAAATTCATTTATCAGTAATTGTTTCAATAATAATGTATGATGTATCGATGTACCCGGGTACGTCGAGTCGGTATCGCCAAAACGCTTTACAAAGTCGGCTTACTGGATGAGTATTTTCGAGTACCGATTACGGTATCGGCCACAAATTTTATGTAGCATCTGAAGTATTGTGTGTGTGTGTGTGTATGTGTGTGTTGTGTGTGTGTGTGTGTGTGTGTGTGTGTGTGTGTGTGCCGGCTTGCTAATGATGTCTTGTTCACATATAAGGACAAAGCCTAAAGCGCGAAGATGTTGAGCTTCGAAAGTAAATTTTGCTGCTTTTATTTTCCAACATCTTTTTATTAATACGCACTCTGTGTAATATATTATTATATTATTATTATTATTGATTATTATCTATATTATTTTATTATTTTATTATCTATTTTATTATTATTATTATTATTATTTTATTATTATTATTATTATATAAGCGAAAAATATAATTTTCATTTAAGTTTTATACTTAAATGAATGACAGTATAAAAGAGAAGCTAAAAGTTAAATTAAAATTAGCTATATTTGTCAAAGATGTGTGACGATTGTAACCTGTATTGAGAACTGTCTGCGGAAAATTTTTCCTGTCAAAGAAAAGTGTCGACGCTTTTGGACACTTGATTTTTTTTAATGGGGTGTGATTTTCCAATGTCGCGATTTGGGTGTTCCTCTTTGGACACTTTATGAGAAAATGTCTGCATTTTCTGCAAAAAAAAAAAAATGTGTGGTTTGGACACCTGAAATTTTTTTAATGGCGTGTCGCTTCGGTCGACGGTTTGGGTTAGTACCATTTTTAAGAAATCATGTATCTGTGCATTTTACACCGGGATGCATGAAATGTGAATTGAGGATGCTTAGAATTTCCCTTTAATCTATGATGATGATGATGTCGATCTGAGGATGTGGATGTTATTTTCTATAGTCTGGAATCTATCTATCTATTATATATATTATTATATATATTATATATATTATATATATAATATATATATATTATTATATTTATATTATATATATATATTATATATATATATAATATATAATATTATATATAATTATTTTTTGCTTGATGAATATTCATTTTGCATTCAATCTTCTTGATACTTGAGCATAGATATGTCGGGGGGCCCTAACCTGTGTGTGGTTTGTTCAGCCCAGTATGGCTGTTTCTGTAAGCCGCTGGTGGGTCTGTACTGACTAAAAAAATATATATATATTATATAATTATATATATTTTTATATACTATATATATATTATTATATATTATATTCTATATATATATATCTTATTATATATATATATATATATATATATATATATATTTAGGTATATATATAAAAGGCCGGGCATGTAACTAAAAAACTATAACAGGTAAACTAAAATAATATTTTTATTATCAGTGGAGCTTTTTCTTTCCCCGGAATTAAAATAACTAAAAAAATAACGCTTTTTAAAAAAAATTAATTGTTAATTGTTGAAAAATTAATTTTTTTTGAATAAAAAAAAAGATCGGTTACTCCGAGTGAGAAGGAATAGGTGCGAATGTTTGAATTTTTTTTTTTTACACTAACGATCCTCGGTTAAGAGCAAGAGATGGATGGATGGGGTTTTCGGCTACGGGGCGACGGGGGGCTTACGTCCCTTCTTGTCCTTCGTGGCTCGAACCTAAAAAGGATATAAAAGAAAAATATTTTTTCTCCTTCGTAAAAAAACGGTATTTGGCAACTTTTTCTCTCTCTCGAGACAATGCAGCTTCAAGGGTCAATCAGAGCGTGCCATGAAGATTTTACCTAATATTAATAAAGAGTTTTATTATAATATTAGAATAAAATAATTTTTTTATTAAGTTTTTGAGAATTACTTCCTGAATCAAAATGTTATTTTTTTCTGTGATGTTTCGTTTCTACTTACATCCTGACTTTTTTGGGATGCTGCTCATATATATTTATATAATATATATATATTTTATATTATATATATATATATATCTATATATATATATATATCTTATTATTATATATATATATAATATATATATATAATTATATATATTTATTATATTATATATATATATTATAATAAATATATATTAGTAATTTAATGATGTATGTACATCCGATACTCTCAGCGACACAAATTTTGAATTTGAATCCCCTTGCATTTTTAATTATTTAAATTTTATTTATTAAATTATTAATTATTAATTAATATAGAAGTATTGATTTTTTCTAGTGTTTGTTCGATTAATTTTGGATAATATGAATAAGGAATTTATTTTTTCTTTATATATTACTATTTTATATATAATTAATATATAATTTATATTTATTAATATATATATATATATTTATATATATATATATATATCTTATATATTATATTATATATTAATTATTTCATGGTTTACAAAAGGTTAATTAATTGATCGGGGAAGAGGAATTAGTATTACATTTCTTTAAGACAAAGAGAAATCTTTTTAGCTAATAGGGGGCGCCACTTCCTTTGTGTTTTATAAAGTCATTTTGATCAGATTTAAGGAGACAGAAGAATGAAGTTTGTCAGATCTTAAATTTTGGAGTAATGTTATAGTAGATTTTTTTATGGTAACGAAAATATACCTTAGAAGTGCACAAACTCAAATTTAAAGTTGTGGAAAATGGTTATGTTGTTAATCCTTATATTAGTTTATAATGCCGTTAGCAATGATGTTTTGTCGATTTAAGATTTTGGAGTATGGAGCAGTCAGATTTTTTTTTTGGTACGAATATTAGAAGTGCAGACTCGAAATTTCGAGGTGTGATACTGTTTGGTTGTTGAAATTTCATATTAAGTTATAAAATGCAGTTGATAAGGTTGTCAGGTCTTAATTTTTGGAGTATTGCGCAGTGATTTTTTTTTTGGTAGAATCTTAGAAGTGCAGACTCCGAAATTCGAGGTGTGTGGCAATTCGTTATGGTTGTTGAAATCCTTCATAATAAGTTATAAAATGCTTAGCATGAAGTCTGTCAGGTCTTAAATTTTGGGTATTGGCGCAGTGATTTTTTTTTTGGTAGAAATACTTTAAATGGCAGAATCGAAAATTTCTAGTAGTGTGGAATAACCTGTTATGTTGTTGAAATCCCCCTTCATATTAGTTATAAAATCGTTAGCATGAGTCTGTCAGGTTTAAATTTGGAGTAATTGGCAGCAGTAGATTTTTTTTTTGGTAGGAAAATACTTAAGTGCAGAACTTGAAAATTTCGAGGTGTGTGGAATCTGTTATGGCTGTTTGAACACCTTCATATTAGTATAAATGCGTTACATGAAGTCTGTCAGGTTATAATTTTGGAGTATTCGGCAGCTAGATTTTTTTTTGGTATGAATACTTAGAAGTGGCAGATGAAATTTCGAGTGGTGTGGAAATACTGTTGGTTGTTGAAATCCCTTCATATTAGTTATAAAATGCCGTTACATGAGTATGTCAGGTCTTATTTTGGGAGTATTTGCACAGTAAGATTTTTTTTTTTGGACGAAAATATTAGAAGTGAGAAAGAAAATTTCGAGGTGTGTGGATATACTGTTATGGTTGTTGAAATCCTTCATATTTAAGGTTAGATGGAGTTGTCAGGTCTTAATTTGGAGTTTGGCAGCAAGTAATTTTTTTTTTGGTACGAAAATACTTAGAAGTGCAGAACTCGAAAATTTCGGGTGTGTGGAATTGTTATGGTTGTTTGAATACTTCAAATTGTTATAAAATCGCGTTAGCATGAAGTCTGTCAAGTCTTAAATTGGAGTAATTGGGAGCAGTAGATTTTTTTTTTTTGGTTGAAATAATTACGAATAGAACTCGAAAATTTAGAGGTGTGTGGAAATCTGTTTATGGTTTGTTGAATTTCCTAATAGTTATAAATGCGTTAGCATGAGTTGTCGTTTAAATTTGGAGTAATTGAGCAGTAGATTTTTATTTTGGTACAATATTTAGAAAGTGCAGAATCGAAATTTGAGTGTGGTGAATAGTTGTGGTTGTTCGATCTTCATATTAAGTTATAAATGCAGTTAGCATGAAGTTTGTCAGAACTTAGGATAATTGGCAGGTAATTTTTTTTTTGGTGAAAATCTTAGAAGTGCAGATCGAATTTCGAGTGTGGTGGAATACTGTTATGTTGTTGAATCTTCGATATTAAGTTATAGAAATGCGTTAGCATGAATGTCAGGTCTTACATTTTGGAGTAATTGGCAGCAGTAGATTTTTTTTTTTGGTAGGAAAATACTTAGAAGTGCAGAACTCGAAATTTCGGAGTGGTGGATACTGTATGTTTGTTGAACTTCTATTAGTTATAAAATGCGTTAGCATGAAGTTGTCAGTCTTAAATATTTGGATAATGGGAGTAACAGTAGATTTTTTTTGGTACGAAATACTTAGAAGTGCAGAATCGAAAATTTCGAGGTGTGTCGAAATACTGTTATGGTTGTTGAAATCCTTGATAATTAAGTTAAAATGCCGTTAGCATGAAGTCTGTCAGATCTTAAATTTTGGAGTTGGCAGCAGTTGATTTTTTTTTTGGTACGAAATAGTTAGTAAGTGCAATCGAAATTTCGAGGTTGTGTGGAAATACTGTTTGGTTGTTGAAATCCTACCATAATTATTATAAAATGCCGTTAGATGAAGTCTGTCAGGTTTAATTTTGGAGTAATTGGAGCAGTAGATTTTTTTTTTGGTACGAAAATACTTAGAAGTGCATCCGAAAATTTCGAGGTGTGTGGAAATAGTGTTATGGTTGTTGAAATCCTTCATTTAAGTTATAAAATGCCGTTAGCATGAAGTCTGTCAGGTCTTAAATTTTGGAGTAATTGGCAGCAGTGATTTTTTTTTGGTACGAAATACTTAAAGTAGAAATCGAAAATTTCGAGGTGTGTGGAATTACTGTTATGGTTGTTGAAATCCTTATAATTATTTAGTAATGGTTAGCATGAAGTCTGTCAGGTTTAAGTTTTGAGTAATTGGAAGAGTAGATTTTTTTTGGGTCGAAATATCTTAGAAGCTGCAGACTCGAAAATTTGGTTGTGTGGAAAGACACTGAATGGAAGAAGAATTCCTTAAGAATTAAGTTATAAAATGCCTTTAGCATGAAGTCTCAGGTTTAATTTTGGAGTAATTTGGAGAGTAGATTTTTTTTTTGGTACGAAAATATTTAGAAGTGCAGAACTCGAAATTTTGGAATGTTGAAACACGATTATCGCTGTCGCAATCCTAGGGAACTAATTTATAACATGCGTAGGAAGTACAGGTTTAAAATTTGGAAGTAAGAACCCCGTGTTCTAGGAAAAACAAGGTACGAATTTGCTCGGATGTTTACAACTCGAAAATTTCGATGTGTGGAAATACTGTTATGGTTTTTGAAATCCTTCATAATTAAGTTATAATTGCCGTTAGCATGAAGTTCTGTCGTCTTATTTTGGAGTAATTGCAGTATAGATTTTTTTCTGTTCGACTACTTAGAAGTGCAGAATATTATATAAGTTGTGGCGGAATCTGTCATGTTTGTTGAATCCTTCATATTAGTTATAAAGCGTTTAGCATGAAGTTGTCAGGTTTAAATTTTGGAGTAATCTGGCAGCGTAGATTTTTTTTTTGGTTGAATATTTAGCAGTGTAACTCTCAGTATTTGATGTGGACATACTGTTTGGTTAGCAAATCTTACATTATTAAGTTCATTTATGGCCGTTATACCGATAGTTTCAGATCTTAAATTTTGGAGTATATTGAAGTAGATTTTTTTTTTGGGTAGAAAATCTTAGAAGTGAGATCGAAAATTTGAGGTGTTGGAAATACTGTTCTGGTTGTTGAATCTTTCATATTAAGTTATAAGCGTCGCATTAAGTCAGTCCAGGTCTAATTTTTGGAGTATTGGAGGCAGTAGTTTTTTTTTTTTTGGTACGAAATTAGAAGTGAGAAATCGAATTTCGAGGTGTTGGAATATGTTATGGTTGTGAAATTTCATAATTAAGTTATAAAGCGTTAGATGAAGTTGTCAGGTCTTAAATTTGGAGTAAATTGGCGCGTAGATTTTTTTTGGTACGAAAATACTTAGAAGGGCAGAACTCGAATTTCGAGGTGTGTTGAAATACTGTTATGGTTGTTGAAACCCTTCATAATTAAGTTACCGTTAGCATGAAGTCTGTTAGGTCTTAAATTTTGGAGTAATTGCAGCAGTAGATTTTTTTTTTGTACGAATACTTAGACGTCAGAACTCGCAAATTTAGAGGTGTGTGAATACTGTTATGGTGTTTGAATACTTCATAATTAAGTTTAAAATGCTTGTTAGATAAGTGTCTGTCAGGTCTTAATTTTGGGAGTATTGGCAGCAGTGTTTTTTTTTGGACGAATACTGAAGTGCAGAATCGATATTTCGAGGTGTGGTGGAAATAACTGTTATGGTTGTTGAAATCTTCATAATTAAGTTATAAATTGCCGTTAGCATATGTCAGGTCTTAAATTTTGGAGTAATTGGCAGCAGTAGATTTTTTTTTTTGGTACGTAATAAAAGACTTAGAAGTGCAGAACTCGAAAATTTCGACGTGTGTGGAAATACTGTTATTCCAGTGTAAAATTATTCATATTAAGTTATAATAATAGCCGTTAGCATTTAGTCTGTCAGGTCTTAAATTGGAGTAAATGGCAGCAGTAGATTTTTTTTGGTACGCGAAATACTTAGAAGTGCCAGAATCGAAATTATCTCGAGGTGTGTGGAAGACTGTGTATAGTGGTTAAATCCTTCAAGTAATTAATTATAGAATGCGTTGGAAGCATAAGTACTGTCAGGGTTCTTAAATTTTGGAGTAATTGCAGCCAGTAGATTTTTTTTGGTACGAAAATACTTAGAAGTGCAGAACTTCAAAGTTTTGTGTGTGTGTGGGGGGAGAAAAAAAAAAAGAAAAAAATTTAACTGTTTTATGATTTTTGGCTTGGCACATAATCTAAGTTTTGAGATGCTAGATTCCGTTTTGCACCTTAATTCATAGTTTATTTATAAAATGCCGTAGCATTAGGTAGGACCTCTGTCAGGTCTTAAATTTTGGAGTAATTGCAGCAGTAGATTTTTTTGGGTACGGAAAATACTTAGAGAGTGCAGAAGTGCGGAAGGAATTTCGAAGTTGTGTGGAAATACTGGTATATGGTTGTTAAATCCTTCAATAATTAACGTGTATAAATGCCGTTAGCATAAGTCTGTCAGGTCTTAAATTTTGAAGTAATTGGCAGCAGTAGATTTTTTTTGGTACGAAAATATTTAGAAGTGCAGAACTCGAAAATTTCAAGGTTTGTGGAAATACTGTTATGGTTGGTGAAATTTCATAATTAAGTTATAAAATGACGTTAGCATGAAGTCTGTAGCTTTCTAAGTTTTGGAGTAATTGCAGCAGTACGATTTTTTTTTGGTACGAAAATACCTTTAGAAGTGCAGAACTCGAAAAATTTCGATGTGTGTGGAATACTGTTATGGTTGTTGAAATCCTTCTTAATTAAGTTATAAAATGCGTTAGCATGAAGTCTAAGTCAGGTTTTAATTTGGAGTAATTGGCGCAGTAGATTTTTTTTTTGGACGAAAATATTGTTTTGTCTGATAATCGAAATTTGCGAGGTGCTCTTCGAAATACTTGAGAGGTTGGCAGTCGTATAATAAATGTTATAAATGCTCTTTAGCTTGAAGTCTGTCAGTTTAAATTTTGGAGTAATTGGCAGCAGTAGATTTTTTTTTTGATACGAAAATACTTAGAAGTGTAGAACTCGAAAATTTCGGGGGGGGGGGGTGCCGGTGTGTGTGTGAGGGTGCTATGGGTGTTCAAATCCTTCATAATTTATAAATAACATGCATTTTACAGATTTGTTCATATTTATTCATTTATTATTTGTTTGTATTTATTTATTTATTCGTGTGTATTATTTATTTATTTACTTATTTATTTGTTTATTTATTTTGTATTTATTTATTTGTTTATTTGTTTCTTTATTTATTTGTTATTTATTTATTTTATTTACTCTCTCTCTCTCATTATTATTTTGTAATTTTATTATTTTTGCCTTTTTTTAAGTTTAAAATGTAATTTTATTTTATTTATTATTATTCATAACTGTTTAGTTATTTTATGCATTTAATTTATATAAATATAATATTTAATTTACTTTATATTCTCACATATTTTATATTTATGTATTATAAAATTTTATTTATTTCTATTTATTTATTTATTTATTATTCATTTATTCATTTATTTATTTTATATTATTATTTTATTTATTTAATTTTTATTATTTATTTTAGTTTATTTTCTTATAATATAAAATATTTATTTTATTCTTTATATTAATTTTTTTTAATATCTAATTTTTTATATATGTGTATTTATATATTTCGTTATTTATATTATATATTCTTGCTATATTATTTATATTTTATTAAATAAATATAATTAGTTTATTTTATGAATTATTGAGAGTAGTATACATTTATCATAGAACAATGGTTCAAACTAGTGATGCTAGAAAAAAATAATATTAGTAATTTGGAAACTGATACAGAAAAAAAATTAGAAGATAACTGGTTATCAATACATTAACTTTATTGATATGTTAGATTTTGAATTATTATTAGTATATTAAAAGTAAAGATTATTTCTAGTATTTTTGATTTCCATATATAAGGGTGACTAAGAAATTTATTATTTTAGTATTTTTATTTATATTATTTCAATAAAAAATCTGTATCTCTCCAACTTATTCTTTTTTATCTTATTTTATTTAGTTGTTTATTTTATTATATGTATTTTTATTATATTTATTTTACTTTATTTTAAATGTATATAATAATATTTAAATACATTTTTATCTCTAGTATTTTTAATTTATGTATTTAATATTATTTTTAATTATATATTTTGTACTTCTAAACTGTTGATGCTATGCGATACCTTAAATATATCTGTATTATGTTTATATAATTTAGTGATAATTTATTAGAAGACTTTGATTTAACTTAGTGCTTATTTCTCAACTAGATGTATAAATGGTATAATATTAGATGTAATATTGATATGTGTATATATATATAATTTTATTTGATTTATATTATTGTGATATTTAATTTTTTAGTTTTACAAAACTTGTATAATTGAAATATTTAATAGTTTCTGAAGAATTGAAATATATTCGATTTTTTTATTTTAACATTTATTTATTTAATTAATTTTATCATAAGTTATAAATTTGATTATTTTTTATTTAGTTAATAATTTCATTTAGTTTAAATGATTATTATTTATATAGTTAAATAAATATAATACTTATTTATAATATAATATAATTATATGAATTATCTGTTTAAAATACGTACAATGTTTAAAATATAATAATTATATTTAATAATATATAGATACGTAAATTTTATTCAGTCAAAACCATGTCTCTTGGAATTTATAATTAATTATTTACATTTAATATAATAATTTTAATATATATAAATATTATAATAGGGCGAATAAGACAAAGAATATATAAATAATATATGATAAAATATATACTTACGATATATAATATATATCCATATATATATATAACATGTAATACAGGTTAAATTCGCAACGTATTTTCAATATTTTTTATATGAAAATGTAAGAATTTTTGAAATATAAATCCTTATTATTTGTAAATAAAATATTAAAAAGAATTATATTTTTTTTTCATTATTCCATAAATAATTAATGATATATATTTTATAATTGTTATGAGATAGATAACAATGTGTTTTATTATGTATAATACTTTTAATATTTTATTCTTCAATTTTAGTATTAGTAATTGAAATTTAAAATTATACAGTATTAGATACAACTATATATTATTTTTTAAAAAGTCATTAGTTCTCATAAGAATTTTTTTCAGTCAGTACGCCATTTGGCCTTTGAGATTTACAGGTTTGCCATTTTGTGCTTTAAAAAAAAAAATCTACTGCTATAAATTACTCCATAATTAACAGTACGAATCAACCTCATTATTATATAATAATTTATATTCATTTATATTTTTTTATTTTATATTATATATTAATTAATTTTAAAGTTTATTAGAATAAAATCTGGAAAAGATATAACTGGTCATATAGTGAAATATTTGGATGATAATATTTATTTGTGACCGTATAGACTCCAGCAGTGGTTGTAGAGAAATAATATGTATTGCTGCTCTGGCAAACTTTTTAGAGACCTTTATGAAATTACGAATACGATCTTTGAATATTCTGGCGACAGAGGAGATTTTTCAAAGGTGAGTCTTTTTACCTCAGTTTCTAGAAATTTACAGATTCAACGTTTATTTGATTTATAGTTCCTCCACTAAGGTGATGAAAAGTTATTGTCAAATTGATTGGATATAGTTGGTATGTTAGTTACTTATATATAGCAATGTTGAGATATTAGGTGGTATATTTATGGTATCATAATTTGGATAAAGATAGTGAGTTGTGTGAATTAGAGAACTATGATTTAATGCACTAACGATATATCGTATATAATTAACAATATAATTCTATCATGGGAAATGTGTATATAGAGTGGTGTCCCACGGGTTTAGTGCTGGTGCTACTATTCCATTTTAATTATATATATTATATACATTAATTATAAATATATAGAATATATATTATATATATAATATATTATATATTCATATTAATATGATAAATAATTTAACGATAATAGAGATTGAACGTACTATATACATTGCTAAATTGTATCATTTATATAGTTACATACTATCATATATTCTCACTGTTATTATATATAGCGTATCTATTTAGTTCTTATACCTTTAGAATCAGGCTTATATTTTCTGAAAAGAAATTTTCTAAGTTCTACTTGAAGAAGTTAAGTTTTTTAGCAAATTGTTATACGTGTTAAGATTCTTGCTATAATTCAGAGCTTGTAGCACTACATTGTTAAAGAACCTTTTCGTAAAAAAGTTACTTAATGTAAACTTTCTGAGACTTAGAAAAAAAAAAAAAAAAAATTTTTTTTTGTAATTAGAAAATTTTGCAGAAAATTATATACTAGTTCACAATCTCTTATTTACCATATAGCTACCATGTAGTGTGATAAATATATATCTAGTATTATCGATCAAGTAAGAAACATAGAATAAATGTATGCATTAATTTACAGCACTCCTAAATAACATATAACTCGGTTATAATTCATTCTTTTTTGTAATGAATAAACAATAAAATCCAACATATTTGAATAAGACTAAATAAGTAATAATATTGAATCATTAAGATGAAATATAGTGTAGTACCCGTAAAAAATAAATACAATAAGTACTCATATGATAATTCATCTAACACGTACAGATTGATTTGATCCATATAGCGTCGGCCGGGGTAGACGCTGGACCACTTTACGGGTATCAAAACTTGTTCTCTTCCAGGACTACTCCCTTAATGCACATTTTTGGAATTTTTTTTTTTTGCATTATCCACTCGGCCTCTATAAGTTAGGAG
>JABUQX010001103.1:0-25000 GCA_015478945.1 Trachelipus rathkii
CATTAATCAAATTGACAAAAATCAATTCTTTATTTGAAATCTTTTTAATGACCGACTTTTGGTCTCTAAAGAAAAATCGTCACACATTCGGACATAAGGACCCTCTTAAATGGGACCCGCTCTTTACAACGAAATTATAACCAGAGTTACTGAGGCCGTGGTTCCAAAGTTACACGAGTTACAACTTTGCTACTTTAATAATATTGGTAAAAATATTTTCTTTATTTGGACTCTTTTTAACGAAATACTTTTGGTTTCTAAAGAAAAATCGTGAAACATTCGGATATGTGGACCCTCTTAAATGGGACCCGCTCTTTACAACGAAATTATAACCAGAGTTACTAAGGCCGTCGTTACAAAGTTAAACGTGTTACAACTTTGCTACTTTAAATAAATTGGGAAAATCAATTCTTTATTTGGACCCTATTTAACGACCTACTTTTGGTCTCTAAAAAAAAATCGTCACACATTCTGACATGTGGATCCTCTTAAAGGGGACCCACCTTTTACAACGAAATTATAACCAGAGTTATTGAGGCCGTCATTAGAAAGTTACACGAGTTACAACTTTGCTACTTTAATCAAATTGGCAAAAAATCAATCCTTCATTTAGATCTTTTTTAACGACCTAATTTGGGTCTCGAAAAAGAACGTCAGACATTCGGACATATGAACCCTGTTAAGTGTGCCTTGCTCTATCCAACGAAGTTTTAACTAGAGTTACTGAGGCCGTCATTAGAAAGTTACACTAGTTACAACATTGCTACTTTAATCATATTGTCAAAATTTAATCCTTCATTTTGACAGTTTTTAACGACCTACTTTGGGTCTCTAAAAAGAAAATGTCAGACATTCGGACATGTGGACCCTCTTACTTGGGACCCGATCATTCCAACGAAGTTATAATCGGAGTTACTGAGGCCATCATTAGAGAGTTACACGAGTTATAACTTTGCTACTTTAATCAAATTGTTAAAAAATCAATCCTTTATTTCGACACTTTTTAACGACCTACTTTGGGTCTCTAAAAAGAAAACGTCAGATATTCAGACATGTGAATCCTCTTAAATGACCCGCTACTTTACAACGAAATTATAACAGACGTTACTGAGGCCCGTCGTACAAAGTTTAAAAACGGATACAACATTTTGCTACTTTAATCATATTGGCAAAAATCATTTCTTTATATGGACTCTTTTCAACACATAATAATCGCTCAAACATTCCGACATGTGGACCCTCTTAAATGAAACCCGATTTTTAGAACGAAATTATAACCAGAGTTACTGAGGCCGTCATTAAAAAGTTACACGAGTTATAACTTTGCTACTTTAATAAAATTGTCAAAAATCAAGCCTGTTTTTCGACACTTTTTAACGACCTACTTTGAGTCTCTAAAGAAAAATCGTCACACATTCGGACATATGTACCCTCTTAAATGGAACCCGCTCTTTACAAGAAATTATAAACCAAGTTATTGAGGCCGTCGTTACAAAGTTAAACGTGTTACAACTTTGCTACTTTAATTAATTGGGAAAAATCAATTCTTTATTTGGACCCTTTTTAACGACCTACTTTGAGTCTCTAAAGAAAAATCGTCACACATTCTGACATGTGGACCCTCTTAAATGGGACCCGCTCTTTAAAACGAAATTATAACCAGAGTTACTGAGGCCGTCGTTACAAAGTTAAACGAGTTACAACTTTGCTACTTTTAATCAAATTGGAAAAATTAATTTTTTATTTGGAACCTTTTTAACGACCTACATTTGGTCTCTAAAAAAAAAATCGTCACACATTCAGACATGTGGAATCTCTTAATTGGGACCCGTTCTTTGCAACAAATTTATAACCAGAGTTACTGAGGTCGTGGTTACAAAGTTACACGAGTTACAACTTTGCTACTTTAATCAAATTGTCAAAAATCAATCCTTTATTTCGACACTTTTTAACGACCTACTTTGGGTCTCTAAAAAGATATCGTCACACATTCGGACATATGGACCCTCTTAAATGAAACCCGATTTTTACAATGAAATTACAACCAGAGTTACAGAGGCCGTCATTAGAAAGTTACACGAGTTATAACTTTGCTACTTTAATCAAATTGTCAAAAATCAATCCTTTATTTCGACACATTTTAACGACCTACTATGAGTCTCTAAAGAAAACTCGTCGCACATTCGGACATATGGACCCTCTTAATTGGGACCCGCTCTTTACAAAGAAATTATAACCAGAGTTATTGAGGCCGTCGTTACAAAGTTAAACGTGTTACAACTTTGCTACTTTAATTAAATTGGGAAAAATCAATTCTTTATTTGGACCCTTTTTAACGACCTACTTTGAGTCTCTAAATAAAAATCGTCACATATTCTGACATGTGGACCCTTTTAAATGGGACCCGCTCTTTAAAACGAAATTATAACCAGAGTTACTGAGGCCGTCCTTACAAAGTTAAACGAGTTACAACTTTGCTACTTTAATCAAATTGGCAAAAATTAATTTTTTATTTGGAACCTTTTTAACGACCTACATTTGGTCTCTAAAAAAAAATCGTCACACATTCAGACATGTGGAATCTCTTAATTGGGACCCGTTCTTTGCAACAAATTTATAACCAGAGTTACTGAGGTCGTGGTTACAAAGTTACACGAGTTACAACTTTGCAACTTTAATACAATTGTCAAAAATCAATCCTTTATTTCGACACTTTTTAACGACCTATTTTGGGTCTCTAAAAAGAAATCATCACACATTCGGACATATGGACCCTCTTAAATGAAACCCGATTTTTACAATGAAATTACAACCAGAGTTACAGAGGCCGTCATTAGAAAGTTACACGAGTTATAACTTTGCTACTTTAATCAAATTGTCAAAAATCAATCCTTTATTTCGACACATTTTAACGACCTACTATGAGTCTCTAAAGAAAATTCGTTACACATTCGGACATATGGACCCTCTTAAATGGGACCCGCTCTTTACAATGAAATTATAACGAGGGTTACTGAGGCCGTCGTTACAAAGTTAAACGTGTTACAACTTTGCTACTTTAATTAAATTGGCAAAAATCAATTCTTTATTGGGACCCTTTTTAACGACTTACTTTTGGTCTCTAAAGAAAAATCGTCAGACATTCGGACATATGCACCCTGTTAAGTGGGCCCTGCTCTATCCAAGGAAGTTTTAACCAGAGTTACCAAGGCCGTCATTAGAAAGTTACACTAGTTACTACATTGCTACTTTAATCATATTGGCAAAATTTAATCCTTTATTTTGACAGTTTCTAACGACCTACTTTGGGTCTCTAAAAAGAAAATGTCAGACATTCGGACATGTGGACCCTCTTACTTGGAACCCGATCTTTCCAACGAAGTTATAATCGGAGTTACTGAGGCCGTCATTAGAAAGTTACACGAGTTATAACTTTGCTACTTTAATCAAATTGTTAAAAATTAATTTTTTATTTGGAACCTTTTTAACGACCTACATTTGGTCTCTAAAAAAAATCGTCACACATTCGGACATGTGGAACCTTTTAAATGGGACACGCTCTTTCACAGGAATTTATAACCAGAGTTACTGAGGTCGTGGTTGCAAAGTTACACGAGTTACAACTTTGCTACTTTAATACAATTGTCAAAAATCAATCCTTTATTTCGACACTTTTTAACGACCTACTTTGAGTCTCTAAAGAAAAATCGTCACACATTTGGACATATGGACCCTCTTAAATGGGACCCGCTCTTTACAAAGAAATTATAACCAGAGTTACAGAGGCCGTCGTTACAAAGTTAAACGTGTTACAACTTTGCTATTTTAATTGAATTGGCAAAAATCAATTCTTTATTTGGACCCTTTTTAACGACCTACTTTTGGTCTCTAAAAAAAAATCGTCACACATTCGGACATGTGGACCCTCTTAATTGGGACCCGTACATTGCAACGAAACTATAACCAGAGTTACTGAGGTCGTGGTTACAAAGTTACACGAGTTACAACTTTGCTACTTTAATCAAATTGTCAAAAATCAATCCTTTATTTCGACACTTTTTAACGACCTTTTTTGAGTCTCTAAAAAAAAATCGTCACACATTCAGACATATGGACCCTCTTAAATGGGAACCGCTCTTTACAACGAAATTATAACTAGAGTTATTGAGGTAGTGGTTCCAAAGTTACACGAGTTAAAACTTTGCTACTTTAATCATATTAACAAAAATCATTTCTTTATTTGGACTCTTTTTAACGACCTACTTTTGGTTTCTAAAGAAAAATCGTCAAACATTCGGACATGTGGATCCTCTTAAAGGGGACCCGCTCTTTACAACGAAATTATAACCAGAGTTACTGAAGCCGTGGTTACAAAGTTACACAAGTTACAACTTTGCTACTTTAATCAAATTGGCAAAAATCAATCCTTCATTTAGTCCTTTTTTAACGACCTAATTTTTGTCTCCAAAAAAAACGTCAGACATTTGAACATGTGAACCCTCTTAAGTGGGCCCTGCTCTATCCAACGAATTTTTAACCAGAGTTACTGAGGCCGTCATTAGAAAGTTACACTAGTTACAACATTGCTGCTTTAATCATATTGGCAAAAATTAATCCTTTATTTTGACAGTTTTTAACGACCTACTTTGGGTCTTTAAAAAGAAAATGTCAGACATTCGGACATGTGGACCCTCTTACTTGGGTACTTGGGACCCGCTCTTTCCATAGAAGTTATTACCGGAGTTACTGAGGCCGTCATTAGAAAGTTACACGAGTCATAACTTTGCTTCTTTAATCAAATTGTCAAAAATCAATCCTTTATTTCGACACTTTTTAACGACCTACCTTGGGTCTCTAAAAAAAATCGTCAAACATTCGGACATGTGGACCCTCTTAATTGGGACCGCTCTTTACAAGGAAATTATACCCAGAGTTACTGAGGCCTTTGTTACAAAGTTAAACGAGTTACAACTATGCTACTTTAATCAAATTGGCAAAAATCAATTCTCTATTTGGACCTTTTTTAATGACCTACTTTGTTTCTCTGAAGAAAAATCGTCACACATTTGTACATGTATACCCTTTTAATTTTGACCAGCTCTTTGCAACGAAATTATAACCAGAGTTACTGAGGCCGTCATTACAAATTTACACGAGTTACAACTTTGCTACTGTAATCAAATTGGGAAAAATCAATCCTTCATTTGGACCCTTTTCAACGACCTTCTTTGGGTCTCGAAAAAAAAACATCATACAGTTGGACAAGTAGACCCTCTTACGTGGGACCCGCTCTTTCCAACGAGGTTATAGCCAAAGTTACTGAGGCCGGCATTAGAAAGTTACACGAGTTATAACTTTGTTACTTTAATCAAAGCAGGGCCCACTTAACAGGATCCACATGTCCGAATGTCTGACGATTTTTCTTTAGAGACCAAAAGTAAGTCGTTAAAAAGGGTCCAAATAAAGAATTGATTTTTGCCAGAGTGTGAGTGTGAGAGTGAGAGGTGTGTGAGAGAGTGAGAGCATTTGTAAAACGGCCTCAGTAGAGAATCTCAAGTTGCAGTTGTAAAGAGGCGGGTCCCATTTAAGAGGGTCCATGATGTTCCAAATGTGTACGAGTTTTTCTTTAGAGCCCATAGTACGGTCGTTCAGAAATGGTGTGGAGAGTGAGGAGTGTGGTGTTTGACAATTTGAATTAAAGTAGCAAAAGGTTATAAACTCGTGTAACTTTTTCTAATGACCGGCCTCTGTAACTGCTGGTTGTAACTTACATTGTAAAAATCGGTTCCCGTTGCATTTAAGAGGGTATATGTCCAATTGTGATGATTTCTTTTTAGAGACCCAAAAGTCGTTAAAAAGTGTCGAAATAAAGGATTGATTTTTGACAATTTGATTAAAAAAAGTTGTAACTCGTGTAACTTTGTAACCACGACCTCAGTAACTCTGGACAAATTTGTTGCAAAGAACGGGTCCCAATTAGGAGATTCCATATGTTCCGAATGTGTGACGATTTTTTTTTAGAGACCAAAAGTAGGTTGTTCCGTTAACAGTTCCATAAAAAAAATTTTTGCCAACTTTTGATTAAAGTAGCAAAGTTGTAAGACGTTTAACTTTGTAACGACGGCCTCAGTAACTTCTGGTTATAATTTCGTTTTAAAGAGCGGGTCCCATTTAAGAGGGTCCAACCATTTGTCAGAATGTTGACGATTTTTTCAGTTTAGAGACTCAAGGTAGGTCGGTTAAAAAGGGTCCAAAAATAAAAGAATTGATTTTTCCCCATTTAATTAAAGTGCAACAGTTGTGAACACGTTTAACTTTGTAAGGACGGGCGTCAGTAACTCTGTTAGTAGAGTTGGTGTAAAGGCGGTCCCTTTAAACAGCGTGCATTGTTCCCATTGTTCAAAGATTTTTCTTTAGAAGACTTAGTTCAAAGTAGGTCGTTAAAAATGTCGAGAATAGAGGATTGATTTTTGACATTGTATTAAAGTACCAGAGTTATCGTGTAACAATTTTCATGACGGCCTCAGTAGAGTAAAATCGGGTGGTTCATTTAAAAGAGGGTCACATGTCGAATGTTTGATCGATTTTTTTGTTTAGAGACAAAAGTAGTCGTTTTGAAAAGAGTCCATGATAGAAGAATGACTTTTGCCAATAAGTGTAGAGTAAGAGGTTGGGAGATCGTTTAACTTTGTACAGAGGGTGAGAGTTCGTTGTAAAGAGCGGGTTCCGGTTTTATAGCCTTCCCATATCTGTATATCTGACGTTTTCTTTTTAGAGACCAAAGTATGAGGGAGAGTGTGAGAGTGAGAGGATGATTTTTAACAATTTGATTAAAGTAGCAAAGTTATAACTCGTGTAACTCTCTAATGATGGCCTCAGTAACTCCGGTTATAACTTCGTTGGAATAATCTGGTCCCAAGTAAGAGGGTCCACATGTCCGAATGTCTGACATTTTCTTTTTAGAGACCCAAAGTAGGTCGTTAAAAACTGTCAAAATGAAGGATTAAATTTTGACAATATGATTAAAGTAGCAATGTTGTAACTAGTGTAACTTTCTAATGACGGCCTCAGTAACGCTGGTTAAAACTTCTTTGGATAGAGCAGGGCACACTTAACAGGGTACATCTGTCCGAATGTCTGACGTTTTTTTTCGAGACCCAAATTAGGTCGTTAAAAAAGATCTAAATGAAGGATTGATTTTTTGCCAATTTGATTAAAGTAGCAAAGTTGTAACTCGTGTAACTTTCTAATGACGGCCTCAATAACTCTGGTTATAATTTCGTTGTAAAAGGTGGGTCCCCTTTAAGAGGATCCACATGTCAGAATGTGTGACGATTTTTTTTTAGAGACCAAAAGTAGGTCGTTAAATAGGGTCCAAATAAAGAATTGATTTTTCCCAATTTATTTAAAGTAGCAAAGTTGTAACACGTTTAACTTTGTAACGACGGCCTTAGTAAAACGGGTCCCAATTAAGAGGGTCCACATGTCCGAATGTTTGACGATTGTTCTTTAGAAACCAAAAGTAGGTCATTAAAAAGAGTCCAAATAAAGAAATGATTTTTGCTTATATGATTAAAGTAGAATAGTTGTAACTCGTGTAACTTTAGAACCACGGCCTCAATAACTCTAGTTATAAATTCGTTGTAAAGAGCGGGCCAATTAAGAGGGTCCTTATTGAGGATGTGTGACGATTTTTCTTTAGAGACCAAAAGTCGGTCATTAAGAAGATTTCCAAATAAAGATGATTTTTGCAAAAAGCAAAGTGTAACATCGTGTACTTTTACGACGACTCAGTAACCCTGGAGGAGAGAGGTGTTAGGTGGTAAATTTTAGTTAGTGGTAATGTATTTTATCTATTAATTACTTATTTTTCATTTATATATTTACTTTATTAATTTTATTTACTTATTTATTTGTTTTATTTAATTATTCGATTTTTCTTATTGTTATTTATTATGTATTTTTGTATTTATTTGTTTATTTACTTACTTTTTTTATTATTTGAGTGTGAGTGAGAGAGAGTGAGTGTGAGAGTGATTATTTGATTATTGATTATTATTATTTTCCTATTATTATTATTATTATTAATTGATGGGAATAGATTCAAGAGAGAGGAGAGGGTTATAATTTTGTTTTCTTATTATTATTTTACTATTTTATTTTATTAGTTATTTTATTATTTTTTATCTTTTTTTGTTTTTAGGTGTGAGAGAGAGAGTGTGTGAGTGTGTGAGTGTGAGTGGTAGTGATTACTTGTGATTGTTTGTTTTAATTATTTATTTGATTATTTATTTATTGTACTTAAGTGAGTGTGAGAGTGTGTGTGTGTTATTTAATTATTTATTTGTTTATATTACTTATTATTTATTTATCTAGTTAATATTCTATTTATTGTTTATTGTAAGTTATATATTTATTATTAATTTTTTTATTAGAGTGAGTGTGTGAGTGTGTGTGTGAGTGTAATTTTGTTTGTCACCTATCTTATCTTAGTTTATTAGTTTGTATTTATGTTATTTATTAATTATTTATTTAATTTATTTATTTACTAATTTATGTATTTATTTATTTATTTTTGTTCTTTATATCATTTATTTCATGTACTACTTATAAATTATTTATTTACCTATTTAATTATTTATTTATTTATTTATTTAATTATTCATTTATTATTTTTTTATTATTATTAAAATCAGGGTTGGGGATTTTTTGGAGTTATTGAGAAAAAAATAATTTTGATTTTTTTTGGAAAATTTTTTGAATTTTTTGGGAATCGTGACGTCACGCGAAATATCATTTGTAAACAAAGAGGTGTGTGAAAGTCGATTAAGTATTATTTTAACCCTAGGCCCTAGCTCTGAGTTCAAAAATCTTAAAATAGGGCTTATAGTCTATGACACAATGAAACAGAAACACTAAAGAGTGTTATTTGCATAGCTGGGCATGCCGCAACGATTTTCGGCTATTCGGCTAATCGGCTACGCCGCACTATCAATTCTTATAGCCGTAGTCGTAGCCGAAATTTTTTTAAATAGTCGGACAAGCCAACGACCGTTTCGGCTATGGAATTTTTTTAAATTAATTAAGTGAACCCTAACTCCGTTCTCCCTGATGACAAGTCACTTTCGGAAATGGGTTTTATATTGGTATGAAAAAGGCGTGGCATTGTAGTGATAAGTGTGTAATAATATTTTCAGTCTTAGTTCTATACTAATACGAATAAGATGTGTCAAAAGCTAAAAGAAGAAAAGTGCAACCTGTTTTAAACACGCAGTTTTATTTTCAAAAACTTCCTTTTGATTTTCTTGTCATGTTATCTATTTTTATAATTAGGTATTATTATTAATTATGTTACTGAAAGTAATTAAGTAATAATTACTTATAATACCTAATTTACTGATTAGTTAGTACTAGTGTACTAAGTAATTAATTTACTAGTAAATAATATATATAACAATATATATATATATATATATATATATATATATATATATATATATATATATATATATATATATATATATATATATATATATATATATATATATTATATATATATATATATATATAATATTAAATATATATATATATATATATTATAGTAATATATATATATATACATTATTATATAGGGAGAGGTGTATTATATATATAGTATATAAGTGAGAGAGAGTAGTATATATATATATATATATAGATATAGTATATTATTATTAGATTTATTATTTATTCAGATAAACTGAAATTGAGGTGTGAGAGAGTGAATTTGTATAAGTGAGAGAGAGTGTGAGGTGAAGAGGAGTAATTAAATCATGGATAAGTTTGTGACTAGGACCAGAGGTGTTTCTGGAGACAGTTCAGCCGCTGCCAGTAGTAGCTTAAGGAGCAGCTCTCCCATTTTAAATGAGAGCTGTGACATGGACAGCCAAAGATCTCTTACTGATCCTGTCACTGTAACCCTTGATTGTGAGGAGACGAGGGATCCTGGAAACCAAGGCCAAGAGGGCAACGAGGATGCCGTCAAGGTTGAAAGCTATTTGCTCACGTCTTGAGAGGTAAGGAGAGAGTGAGGTAGTAAGCAGACTAAAGGACTAAAGACTAACAGAGCATGAGTAAAAGAGTAAAAGACTATAAATGTAACCCAAATTAAAATCTTTAAATAAAATCTTGAGAGAGAGGTTGAGTGTGAGAGAGAGAGTGAGAGAGAGAGCGAGAGTGAGAGAGAGTGAGGAGAGAGAGAGGTTAAAACTTCTATTTATTTCAGTTTCTTGAGAGTGAGAGAGAGTGTGAGAGTGAGTGAGGTTGCTGGGGTGTCTGCTTAGGAAGATTCACACTGGTGTTGCCAAGTGTAAACATCCTGCCTGCAAAGGGAAGAAGGGGCTTTCCTACAGCACCCAGACAAGGTCCCACCTCAAGCAGCATTACAAGCATGTAAGTTTAAATAACTATTAATTTAAATAAGTTTAGATACGATCACAACAACTAACTGGTGTTGCTAGTTAATTAGTTATCAAGATTTAAATAAGCACTCTTGTATAAAGTCTTGATATTTTAAATTAATGTTATCAAAGAAAATTAAAAATTTGTATTTTAAGTTTGTATTATTTTTATATACCAGATGCACAATGACCTTCTCCCTCACCTCTCTGCAGCCATTGAAGGGCTTAGCAAGCGCGGTCGCTCCAGTTCAAGGGAGAGTGAGTCTCGCAAGCGTCAGATGTCTCTGGATGAGAGCTTCAGGTCAAAGTTCAGCCAGCAGAGAGCAAGACAAGGTTACACCAGGTGAAAAATTCAGAAACAGTTAATATTAGTTGAGGTGTGTGAGAGTGGAGGTGTTTTAAAATAGATAATGAGGCGCTTTAGGTTTCTTCTAGTAATTGTTAGAAAAGAGAAGAAGAAAAATTTAACCTTATGATTAACTTAAAATATTTTCATTTCAGTAGCTTAATTACTTGTGGGTGAGAGAGTGTGAGTGGTGAGGTAAGATGATGCCACGGAGTGAGTGAGAGTGAGAGAGAGATTTTACCTCATTAATCCCGAGTTTCAATCCCACCTCAAGGAGGATTTGACAGGATACTTGAAAAGCTGAATGCAAAGGGGAAGACTCGGCGCAGTGAGCGAGAGAGTGAGGCGAGTGAGAAGGCGGATTGGTGGGACAGCCCACAACTTAGTCCTCTTGGAGAACAGTCCAACTGGATTGACAGGGTCAACTCAAAAGTGCATGGCAACTTGGCGGTTCAGGGAGGGTGAAGTAAAGAGAGAAGAGAGAGTAAATTTTTGACATTTATACGCTAGTCTATAACCGTATTAAGGAGCGAGTAAGTGTGTGAGAGGTGAGTGAGAGTGTGTGAGGACTAAAACAATAAAATTATTGTCTTTAGGCAACTCGAGGCGGAGTGAGAAAACTAATCAGCAGAGAGGAGTGTGCATGCCACGGTAAAAGGTGAAGGCCAAACCACTACGGGACAATGGCACGCAACTACGTGGCAGCCTTCAACGCCTTTGGTGAGTCCAACCAGGACCAGGAGAACCTTCCTATGGACCCTGATTATCCTGACTTGGAGATTGTGGATCTCCAGGAGTTCCTGAGGGCTGAGGGTGACAACCCAAGTCTGCCGCCTCAACACCGCTGCAGGTACTTAGAATTCGCGAAAACTAGTGCTAAATGCTACTAATAAATATATTAATAATATTATTAAGTAATAAGTATTAACAAATAAAGATTTGTCATTTAAGATTTAACTAATAATCTTTGAATTTCTTGAATTAAATATCTTATTGTTTCAGTGCTCACACACTCAATCTGTTGGCGACAACAGATGTGAGGGATATACAGGGCTGGAGCAAGGGGGGCTCACAGTGGAGGAGGACCATAGCTAAGATCCAAGCCCTGTGGAACCTTCAGAACAGGGCCCCAGTGGTGGCCAACCAGATCAAGATTGTCGCCAAAAGAAAACTGAAGACTCCTGTGGTGACAAGGTAGTAGTAGTTACTATTAAAAAAGAAATTTAGCGTAAGAAATTGTTGCCGATTAATATAGACAGTTCATTTTATAATTTTTGATATTTTATATAAAGTTATATTTATTTCTGCAGATGAACTCACCTATATGAGATTAGTGTGAATGGTCCTTTTCTGGGAGGTTTTAAGGGTCGAAACCAAATGGCTGCGCATAACACCAAAATCTCTCATCGAAGCAGGCCCAAGGGAGGTGGGACAGAGGTAGCGGTCGAGTAATATAAGTATTTTTAAGTACAATTGCTTTAATTTTTTATTTATATTTAATAATGTTATTAAATGTATAAATCTCCTCACAAACCCAAACCCTCTCCATTAATCCCTGTTCTGTACCTGTACCATCGCTCTTGCTTGCCCAACACTCATATCGCTACTTTGTAAACAATCTCTAACTGAATATATCCACCTTTTTTTCCGGTCGTTCGACAGGCAAAACACTCTCACATGTGCTCTTATACACTTTCTTAACCAATATGGTGTTCTCCACCTTCTCCACATGTCCAAACAATTGGGTGAGCAGAGAGAGAGAGGAACAGAAGGAGGAAGAGAGACAGAGGGAGTGAAACCCTCCTCATCTATCCAAATGCTCCTAACTGCAAGGAGAGCTCAGATTGTCCATCTGTACAACTCAGCTCTTGATCTAGTGGTCGGTGAGGTGAGTGACAGATACCGGTGTTCGCGGTGTCCGTATTTTTATCAATAATCATGGTATGCTTACGTAATAAGCAATATATTGGGGAGAGTGTGAGTGTGTGTGAGTGAGAGTGAACGAGTACACATTGGTCATGCAGCCTGTGGCGCAGTGTCTTGATATGCTTCAGGGGGAGAAAAGGGCATACATGGGCACCCTCCTACCCCAACTTTGGTTGATGAAGACCAGCCTTGAGGAGAAGTGAAAATATTCATCTTGTGTATGCAAGGCCACTAGTACAGGCCCTCCTCAGTGGCTATGAAAAGAGGTTTGGCCACCTCTTTCAGAATAGGGATCTCCTTATGGTCACTGCCCTTCACCCCTCCTTCACCCTTAAGGCCCTAGAAAGCATTGCACCTGACATGGTGGAGGAGATCGGGGACAGGATTACCCGGAAGATAGGGGACTCCATCAAACCCACTGAGAAACAGCAGCAGCAGCAGCGTCAGCTTGGCCAGCCAACAGAAAAAGAACCCCACAATTCAGACGCACTCCTATTCAGTAAATTGTTTTCTAGAGTATTGGTACGCAGAGCAAGCCAGCAACAGGATGTGGAAATCGTCATACGAAAGTACTGGAGGAGTGGGTGCCCTCTCAAGAAGATCCGAGCTGTTCCTGTTTCCCAACCACATGAGGGAGATACTGGATAGCTCTGGAAGGTGTGAGAGAGTATTGAGAGGGCGATTTCCCTATTTCAGCAGGCTGTTGGAGATGGTGCTTTCAGCCGCGGGTGGGGACGAATCCTCAGGGCCAAGAAGATCGTCCTTGAAGGAGGGAAAGGTTGAGGACCTTCTTTTCCTCAAAGGGAAATATGGCCTCCTGCAGGAAAGTGATAGCCAGGAGGACATGGAGGAGGAAGAGGACCTATAGCTATGAAAGTATTTAACTATTTATGTAGTTAACATTTAATAAAAAAATTCAAATAAGATTCTGTTTTTACTATTTATAGAGTGAGATAGGATGTCGGTCGCTAGCATGCGTTCTCGAAGAGATGATTACTTTGCCACGTAGGAACGGTATCCCGTAGATAGCGAAGTAGCCGCATAGTTTTTAATGCCGGGCACTGAGGTTTTTCAAAAATGCAGTGGATAGCCGACGACGCACTAGTTAGGTGGCAAGCCGGAATAGCCCGAGAACGGACCCGAAAAATTATAGCCGCGCACCAGCTTCTGTTATTTGTATAATGGATAATCATATTCGATCAAATAAAGAAGCATTTGAACAGTGGACTGTGTGACTGTGTGTAAGAGAGCTCACACTCAAGAGCTAGTTTCACTAATTCTAAAATATTATAATCTAATTTTTTAATCTTATTGAAATAAATTACTGTAAATATCCAAAAGGAGAGATGTAAGAAGTATAGATAAAAAGCAAAGGTGAGAGAGAGAGAGAGAGGGGAGTGAGAGAGTGTGTGTGTGAGAGAGAGAGTAGTGAGTGAGAAGGGAGGTGAGTGAGAGAGAGATGAGTCAGTGTCTGTATATTTTGTGTCCAATTAGTGATTATTTTATTATTTATTTAATTATTTCTTTTATTATTCTTTGTTTATTTATTTATTTATTATTTATTTTATGTTTATTTAGGGTATTTAATTAGTTTAGGAATTTATTTTATTTATATATTACATGTGAATTTTTCTTCTATTTTATTTTTTTATTTTTTTTTTTATTTTAATTATTTATGTTGACTTGGGCATATTAGGAATATGATTGTGTGTAAGTGTGGGTGAGTGTGAGTAGTGTGGTGGTGAGTGGGTGGAGTGAGAGGTGTGAGTGGTAGGTGTGGTGTGAGTGTGAGTGTGTGAGTGTGTTAAATTGACTTATTTATTTATTAATTATTGATGTTGTTTATTTATTTATTTCTACCTTATTTCATTATTTATTTATTAATTTCTATTTAATTTATTTATTTATTATTTATTTTACATTCATTTATTTATTTATTAATTTTATGGTTTAGATTTTTATTCATTGAAGTAACTGGTCACTACTGGAATTTCAAATTTAATTCCAGTTCCGAAATTTATTTCATTTTATTTATTGCCTGTGAGCGTTTCTCCTTCAATATAGGTGAGAAGTGATGATGGCGTGGCGTGAGAGTTTTGGTTTCTAAATAATTTTTTTTTCGGGATGTGTCTGCGGAATGTGATTTGAATATGGTTCTAAAATTATACACATATATGAATTGATATGAAAAATAACTTTTTGGGGGGCTTGTACATATAATTCACAAGAAGGAAGTTGGGATAAGCGCCAGCCAAAAAAAGAAAAAAAAAAAAAAAAAACAAAATGGTGCGGCTTTCAATACAGGTAGTAATAGTAGTACAAATAAACAATCAGGTTCCTGATTATATTAGATTTTATATCTGCCGGCAGTTGCATCAATCATGGAGTGAGAAAAAACTAACCCATGTTGATCCTAAGAATTTGCTGATCCAAACTCTCTCAGGAGTCCGAAAAAGTCTGCTGGTTTGGTATTTTGAGTATGAGAAAGTTTGTAAAATTTGTGTAATTTATTTTTTAAGTAGTCAGTTGCTTATAATTCCCGGGGTGTGTGAGCACTAATATTGGAAATAAGCGGCCAGGTTTGATAGCGCTACCCTAGGCAACGTTAGGAATTTACTGTAATACTGTGGTTTGCAGGTTTATTGGTTATTAAATAGATTTTCTGTGTTTAACTGCAGTTTTTAATAAACGTAAATTTGACAGAACAATGGAATTGTTGATAAAGTATCAAATTATTGATTATACGGAAAACATACTTAATGCAATCATATATAAAAATCCGGAACAAAGCATGAAAGCGGATATGCCCGGTGAGAGAGAGTGAGGAGAATTAGCGCATTTAAAATTTTCGGAATGTTATTTTTTATATTTGGAGAGAGTGAGAGAGTGAGAGTGTGAGAGAGTGAGAGAAATCCGTAAAAAAATTAATAATTTTTTAAAAGAGAGGAGAGAGGAGAGAAGAGAGTGAAGAGCTTATATAGCGTGAACTCAGTCAGTAATACTAAACAATTACCAATGTTGATTCAAATGTGACTTGGGCATGTGGGTACAAATGATATAGCGACATAGAAGTCAGAAGAGATTAATAGCAGATTTAGTAGGAGATTGATTCGAAGATGAAAGACTAGTGGAGAGGAGAGTGAGTGCTGGAGAGTGTGAGTGGGCAGGTCAGCGAAGGGGGAGTAGGGCTTTGGTGTATAATGGAAGGGTTGGCAATGTTTTTCAGAAATATTCGGTTTTGGCGATGTGCGAGAATTTCTGGCTAAGATCTTTTTGGCAGCGATGGAGTTCACTTTGCGTCGTAAAGGTGTTGGGCTTTTCAGTACCAGTTTGGAAACTTTTTTTAGCAAAAAACTAGGTAAAGTGATGACTGAGCTAAATCTGGAATATGATAATAGAATGGTAACTGGTTATAGTGGTGAGGATAAATAAAACTAGTGGGGTGAGAGGAGAGAGTGGAGTGATAGCAAAAAATAACGCATTTGAAAATTATCAAATGCTTTTACAAAACATGTCAATATGCCTTAGAAATAAAAAGATCGAGCTCTCCTTAGTTATAGTCATAAATGAGAATCTATAATATTATTTGCAAACTGAGGCATTAGTTAATGAAAAATAATATGGAGACTCCTTTCAGGAATTGAAATAGATGGATAGAGAGTGGTGAGGTGAAGGAGAAGAGGAGAGAGGAGGGTGTGAAATATATGTTAATTATGACTTCTCAATTATGACTGACTTTAAAACTAATCATAATTGAATCTGTGTGTGTAGATATCCTTATGTACAATAAATCATGATAGATATAGGGGCATTTTAATAGACTCCTGGCAGAGTCAGGATTAGAACGCGGAAATTGGTGAAAATGTAATACAGTAAGAAACAGGTATTAGTCATAATGGGAGGAGGATTTTTCTTGCATTCAATGGGTGCGGTGGTGTGAGGATACGTATGATACTATTAGTTCTGTATTTATTAAATTGATATAGATAACTTTGTTGAGGCCGATGGTCCCATGAACCACAAGACCAATGCACTATTATCTTGTGAGAGGAGAGGAGGGGGAAGAGTGGTTGGAGATTAGAGTTGAGGAGAATTTAGGACTTTGTGACCATAAATATAATTAGATTTAAGTATGAAGTGATATCTTTGCCCAGGAGAGGGCGAGAGGAGAGTGAGAGTGTAGAGTTTCCGAGATGGCGATTTTTACCAAATTTTTCAAGACATGCTTAGTATAACTGACTGGGATAAGAGTTTAAAGGACCAAAATGTTTTATCATGTGGGAACATTTTAAACAAATTTTAATGATTATTCAGTCAGTATGTTTTAAAGCAAACCCATAGGGTGGCAAGAAGAAAACTGTTTGGTGGAATGGAGAGATAAGAGATAAAATAATGAAAAGCGAAGATGTTTTAAGTATTCAAGGGTAGTAAGAAGATGATTTAGATACACACACACAAGAGGTGCCCTTGGTTCTCTCTAGAAATTGTGTGAACATCGGAGACTCAAGGATATCGTCCATGGTACCTCTTTCAGCCAGCATCTATTTTGTGCATCCTTGCCCTTCTTTTATTTTCCCCGCAATATTCAATCTTCCTCTATTTAAGTACTGTGTCTGCGCCCACCTGAAGGAATTGCGTTAGGCAAGGGACAGGGTGGGTTTACTTTTAATTTATTTTAATTTTGTTTTTCTTTATATAATTTAATTTATATACCGGTATTTATTTTTTTGCCCCCCCTTTTGAAAAGGGCCCTGCCTGTGAGTGGTGGTATCGTGTATATAAAAAAAAATATAATATATATAGTTAAGTATAAGTAAAATATTTGTAAGTACATATATATAGGGTTGTGAAAAAAACGGTTTTTTTTAATTTGTTTTTTTTTTTTAAAAAAACACGTTTTTAAACAAAATGTTTTTTTTTGTTTTTTTTAAAAATTACCTCTTTTTATGTATATAAAAGATGTTTTAAATTATACAGTAGTACCAATACCCCTTCTAGGCCTAAATATTAACTATAAATATATATTTATATATATAAAGTATATATATATATATATATATATATATATATATATATATATATATATATATATACTATATATATAATATTATATATATATAAATATAATATATATATATTATATATGATCAAAAAAAGGATGGTAATAAACAGGTGGTTTTGGGGTGTCAGGAAGAAAATGAGAATGGTAGGAAGGTATTGATTTCTGTGAGGAGAGAGAGGTATGTTGGTAAGTAATACTTTCTTTAGACACAAGAGTATCATAAGTATACTAGAGTTTGGTGTAGGTAGAGATGGTATCGAATGAAAAGTAGAATTGATTTTGTGTTGGTGAAGAAGGAATGTTGAAGTATGTATCTGATGTTAAATCAGGAGGGGTTTAGGAATGGGATTTGGATCTTATGTTGTTCTATGTAAAATTAAGTTAGTTTGGGGACTTGGATGGAGAGGAGGTGGTACGGAAGGAGAGGGTAAAATCAGAGTGAGAGTTTAGTGCACAAGTAAATAAGGATAAGTATCGTAGACACTCGCAAGTATCAGTTGAATGTGACAAAGTTGAAACGAACAAATTGGAAGCAAATGAAGGAGCAATGTTAGCAGTGCAAAAGAAGTATGTGGGTGTGCTAAAGTAGGAAGTAAGATGATAACATGAGTGGTGGAAATGAAGAGGTGATGCAAGCGGTTAAAGTAAAAAAGGAAGTGTGGTTGAATGTACTTAAAAGCAAAGATGAAGTTTCAAAAGAAAAGTGCTTGAATTATATAAGGAGAAAAAAAGGAATGCTAAAAAGATGCATATGTAAGAGAAAAGAAGAGCAAATGAACAGTTTTGAAGGAAGATGAATGGGGACATACAAGGGAATAGAAGCTCTTCTGGAAAGAAGCGCAAAAGGTTAAATTAGAATAAGGGGAAACCTGCTTAGAATATGAATAGGGGTGTGTTTTTGTAATTGATGAAATGGATTTGAGTGGAGTGTGGAAAGAACACTTTGAAAATCTGGATAATAATTGGCAGTAATGATAAGGTGATAATGACTGTGTGTGGGTTTGATGGTACAGAAGGAATAGGTATTTTGGGGATGAGGTTATTATCAAAGAGGAGGAAATGGTAGAGTGAGAAAGTGAAAGAATGGTAAACTGCAGGTTAGATGAAATTACTGGTGAAAATGATCAAGAATAGGGAGGCAAGATGGTGATTGAATTGATTTGGATGTTGTGTAATAAAGCGTTTATGGAGGGTATAGTTTCGAGGATTGGAGGAAGAGCAGTAATAGTACCTTTAATAAAGGGTAAGGGAGATAAAAGGGAACTGTACGAAATTATAGGGTATTAGTTTATGAGTGTTGTAGGGAAGATAAATGCTGGTGTTTTGGTCGAAAAGAGTGCGCCGAGTGATGACTGAAGGACTGATTTGGTGAAGAACCAGGTGCGTTTTAGGAGTAGTAAGAGGATGTGTGGATTAATCTTAATTGCAGCAATGATAGAGAAAATTAGAGAGAGGAAAGAATACTTTGTATTTAGGTTTTATGGATTTGCACAGGCGTATGATAGGAGTTAATAGGGAAGTCTATGGCAGGTGTTAGTGATAATAGTGTTTGGTGATAGACTTCTGAATGGAAATCAAAGTATGTATGATGATGGTGTGTGGTAGAATAAATGGTGTCAAAAGTGATTGGGTTTATATTATAGCGGAGTGAGACAGGGTTGTTGTTATGTCTCCTTGGTTATATTTGTTTATTGGATGGGGTTATGAAAGATTGAAGGTGGGGGGATCGCAGGAAATGGTGTTAGAATGATGGAGATATGAGTGGAGGGTGCCCTACCTATTATAGCGGATATTTGGTTTTGTGTGGCGAAATCTGAGAGTTTGAGAAGGATTGGTAGAGAGATTTGGCAGGGGTGTAAAAGGAGGGGTTTGAAAGTAACGTAGATAAGAGTTAGGTTTATGGTTGTGATGTGAGGACAGTCCTCAGTGTGAGTTCTGTTAGATGGTGAGCAGCTGGAACAAGTGCCTGAGTTTTAAATATTTAGGGTATATGTTGGAATGAGAAGGGAACGGATGATGCAGCAGTAAAGTTGTGAAGTTGTAAATGGCAAGAAGGTGGCTGGTGCAATTAAATCGTTGGTGAATATAAAGGGACTAAGGCTTTAGTGCGCTAGGGTCTTACATGAGGGTATGTTGTTACTGTTATTGTATAGTAGTGAGACTATGGTCTGGAATAAGAAGTATAGATCTAAAGTTCAATGTGTTCAGATGGACAATCTTAGGGGCATGCTAGGTGTGAGAAGAATTGATAAAATGAGGAATGAACATATTAGAGAGTTGTGTGGTGTGAAGAAAGGGGTAAACGAGAGAATAAATGAAAGTATGTTGAGATGGTTTGGTCATGTGGAAAGGATGAATGATAGTCGGTTTTTAAGCAGATGTATAGTGTGTTGAAAACCGACGGGCTGGGAGATCGAAGAAAAAGTGAATTGAGTCAGTAAACGAATGTCTGAAGGAGAGAAATGTGAGTTTGGCAGAGGCGAGAATAAAGGTGCATAATAAGAGAGAATGGCGGGGTTTTGTGAGGGGGTATGGTTGTGGCCCACCTGGGTCAAGGGATGAACCCTTACACTGATGATTTACCATAGTGAGGGGTCCGTCGCAGTCCCGTGAAGCTATAGGGTGGATTTTCTGACTGCGACGAGTCCTTACTAATTAATGGAACAGAGGGGGGGGGGGGGTAAGGCTGGGCTTTCTTTTCGACTTTTGTCATATTCTTCTACTGCTTTTTTTCTGATGCTTGTTACGCACCTTACCCCCAGTCTTGGGGAGAAAAGTTAGATGAAAAAAAAATATATAATATATATATATATATATATATATATATATATATATATATATATATATATATATATATATATATATATATATATATTAAGGGATGGGCCGGATGTGGAATTGCCGATAGCCGATACCAGATATCGCGCTGGAAGTTAAAGCCGGATACGGATATCCGGCAGTCTGTTTCCTATATATATATATAATAATAATATATATATATATATATATATATATATTATATATATATATAATTATATATTATATTATATATATATATATATATAATCTATATATATATATTATTATATTCCTCTCATTCGATCTTATGTTCTGTTTTGCTAATTTCCAACTGAAATGGCCAATCTCTTCGGCCTCCTATTTTCCTCTAACATAACCCTGGACAATTCCTGGCAATTCTCATCCTCCTCCTTCTCCTTCAGGTGTCCTATGCTTTGCCTGTGATACATTTGATCGGGTGCTGGCTCCTGAAATTATGACGTTAGGATAGGCCAGGGGGCTGGACGGCATTCCCTCCCCGAGTTTTGAGGGAGTGTGCTTTTCGTGTGGCCCCTCCTCGTTTCAGCTATATTCTCTATGGTTCATCCTCACTTTCCTCAGTGTTGAAGCACCACATGTCCAACCTGTCCGAATAAGGGGCCGCTCTGATCCTTTCAACTATCGACCTATAGCTTCTCACTTTTTATTTCTAATCCTAAATCTTTGAAACCATCTCAAACTCTCATTTCTTGACATCTGAAATCTCATTCACTTCTTTCTGATCGCCGGTATGGCTTTCGGCGCTCGAGGTCTACTGGTGATATACTTTCCTATCTTACTGATTTATGGTTTCCCGCTCTTAATAGGAACTACGGGGAGATTTGCGTGGTGGCGCTTGACATATCCAAAGCATTTGACCGGGTATGGCCCGTATACAGCTCTCCAACCCCCTTCCTTTTGGGTTTCCTCCTTCTATTGCTTACTTTGCTAGTTTTCTTTCAAACTGCTCAATATCGCTGTTGTTGATGGGGTGACTTCTTCTTTTTCTGTCAATAGATGTGTTCCTCAGGGTTCTGTCTTATCTCCTACTTTATTCCTACTTTTCATTAATGATCTTCTCACCTGCACATATAACTCTATCCTCTCATATGCTGATAACTCGACCCTTCATTCTTCAACTCATTTCAATTCTGCTCCCTCTTTTACTTCTAGAATTGTCTCTCGTCTTAATCTTTCCGATTCTATTCTCGCTGATCTGTATAGGATTTCCGGGTGGGGTCGTCTCAACCTTGTGAAATTCAATTCTTTAAAAACTCACTTCTTTACATCTCCCTCTAAGACACCTTCTAACTTGCCTATCTCTTTCGACGGTTTCTCGTCTTTTCCTGTTGACAATATAAACATCCTTGGCCTTAACATAGACAAAAAAATGTCTTGGAAACCTCGCATCACAACGGTTGCTAGGGCGGCCTAAAAAAAACTGGGAGTTCTGTTTAGACTGCGAGACTTTTTTTCCTCTTCTCAGTTACTCCAGCTATACAAGGGCCTCATCCGCCCTTGTATGGAGTACTACTGCTCTCATATCTGGGGGTTCTCTGGCTTCCCCCGGCTTTTAGATAGGGTCGAGTCAAAGGCCAAAAGACTTATAAACTGTCGTACTTTCCCTTTCACTTTTGGAGCGATGTTGGTGCTTTATCCTCTTTTTATAGGTACTTCTGCTACCGAGCGGTAGGTTCCGAAGGGAATTCTCAACTCGCGTACCACCACCATTACGTTGTTGTAGTGCAGATATGACTACCCGCACTACCAAAAATTTCTAACTAATAAAATCGTATAGTGGTCAAAGAACAGAAAAACTTCTTACACTGCGTTGTGTCTAATTTCTAAATACAACTATTGTTGTTGTTTTGCTTATCCTCAGTAGTCAGATGTATTCGTAGAATGTTTTTTTTTACAGATAATAAGAACTTCGAGAGTCTTTCAGATGCTATTCTTCATTACTCCAATATGACTCACTCAATAGTTATACTGTGTTTATCAAAATATCTAACTAGTCAAACTCAAATCTCAAATAAAAATATTGCTTGTATCAAAGGTTAGCTATATGAATCTGGTTTAATAAATCGTCCCTAAATCTTTGTTATGTTTTCAAACCGGTTACCTTTTACTTTCAATATAAAGGCAACAAATCAAGACCAACTTTTAATTTAACAATCAAAAGCTATTGTAAAATCCAAATTGTCAATTGAGCCTAAATATCTAAGGTTTCCATTAATATTTCTCAAAGTCGATTGTAATTACTATTAAAACGTTATAAGGTTTAATGTATCAAACTAGTGTTATCAAACTTCAAAGTATTCAAACCTTCAATCCACCTTGTAACTGTTGTGAGTCAATTAAAATATCTCACTATAAATAATGCACAATCAGAAATATGCATTAATCGTAAACACTCAATTAAAGAAAAGTAACTCTTATTAAGTCACAAAATAATTACGAAATCTCACTCAATCAAGCTGCAATCCAACTGTAATATCCGAGTTGGAACAACCTAAAAATCGATTACCACAATTAAATTATATCAACTAAAGTTGAAAATTACCGTAATCAACTATAAATAATTTAAATCGAAAGACCAGTTAAGTAAAGTCAAAACCAATCTGCAAAGCTAAAGTCAAAACTAAAGGCAAATCGTAAAAATCGAAATCTAAATTCGAAAAATCAAAGTCGAAAGTTAAATCTGAAAAGTTAAAGTCGAAAGCTAAATCTGAAAAGTTAAAACTATAAGACTCAAACAGTCGAAGCTGAAAACTAAGTTAAATAATTACCATCAAAGGCTAAGTTCAGATAATCAAAGGTCAAACTCAAAGTCGAGTATCATAGGTAAAGTCAAATGTCAACTTCACAGTCGAATATCAATTTCAGAAAAGTCGAGTCCTAATTTCAAAGTCGAACTCCAATTTAATCAGTCAAAGTCCGATTAAATTTAATTCTAAGTCTAACCAAGTCTATGTTTAACAAAACTAAGTCCTGTTATTTTCATTCAAAGTTGAAGTCAAATCAATGCAGTATAAACTAAGCACTGCAATTTCTAAGTACTGTTTAATCTATTAACTGTCAATGGTACTGTAAATTAAGTTCTATTACAAAGTCACAAATTATTAATCATCACGAACTAATTGAAAATTTATCAAAGTCCTAAATCAGATCAAGTCTTAAATAATTCTGTTAAGTCCAAGGACTACTATATTTATTTCAACAGAATTAAATATTCTTTCATAATATTATAATTTCAACTATTAATCGTGTTAATCTATCAAACTATTTTAATTGTCAAAGATGATATATCTTAATCACCTTAACTATTCAAACAATTCAGACAGTTAATGCTTTAAGTCACTGTCACTTTCAAAATGGCGGCTGCCGGCTTTTTTAATCAAAATGGCCGCGTCCTTGTCAACAACCATGAATTTCCTTATCAATAATAAATGACCAAAATCTCTCAAATAAAATGAAACTCAACTAAAAACAAGGAACTATCAGAACAAAAGCTTCAATTTTTTCACTTTAATCAAATTCTTTAAATATCAAAATAAACTTTAAAACTTTTAATAATTTTCTGTACAACAGGTAACTAAGATCGATCAAATCACAAATATAGTAATATTTAATTATTTTTTTTCGTTCATAAACAAGTTGCGTGATCTAAACAATAATATTTTTGGACAATAAATGCCAAAGCACAGTGTGCATTTCTCAACTTACTAATACTTAAACAATTCTTTTTATTGACGCTGACTGCCACTGCAAAAGCTGAAATTAAAGTCAACTGCCAGCGCAATACTAACTAATAATAATATTATATTTATTTAATTTAAAAAATTCATATTACCTTTAAATCCTTTTAAATACGTGTAGCTTCAAAAATATACAATGTCTCCAACTTATATTATAAATCAGAGTTGATCAAATAAATATACAAAGTTTAAACTATTTACAAAAATATTCTAGCACTTTTCAATAAATAAACAAATTCTTATAATTGCGCTAAAATATGCAAAGTCTAAATAACGAAATAACGTATGTCAAAGTCGAAATGATAAATGGTAACAGAGCACAACAAAAATCACTGCTATCAGGATGAGCTCCAGACAAAAAGTAACTGGATATTAAACTAAACATAAACAAAGCCAATACAAGTATCAAATTGTGCAGAGTTAATCTTATCTGAATGAATGTCAAATAAACATAACAAATCTACAAAGCTTAAACAAACAGCCTAACACACACGGAATAGATGTTATCGCAATCGACTCTGAATAGCAAGTGAACTGCCTTCCGTTCCACGTCCGCCATGTTGGTTGTCATTCTTGACGTCATAGTAGTGTTTCCACTTTTGTGCATTTTTATCTTCAAGATATGGCTTTCGTAATTTCTGCTCCTTCAAAA
>JABUQX010001103.1:30000-85000 GCA_015478945.1 Trachelipus rathkii
GTTATTAATATTAATTTTGTGATAATTTAAATTTGGTAGCCTAACCCTAGGCTAACATAGGTAAGAGATTTACTGTTTTCTAGTGGAACAGCTAATTTGGATTTCTATAAATAGATTTTCTGTATTTAAATGACAGTCTTTAATAATTGTTACTTTAAATTTAGGGATAATGTAAATTAAATTAAGTTTGCCCAGTCACAGACTACAGTAGCCTACCTTATAATTTTTATATTTCCCTGGCTAGGCTAAGCTAAATTTAGGAAGGTTAGGATGTATTATGTTGTGTTATTGAGATAAGTTTATTTCTTTTTAGGCTTTAGTGAAATTTAAACTGTAGTTGGTAAAATAATTTATTTCTTTTTAGGCTTTAGTGAAATTTAAACTGTAGTTGGTAAAATAATAGGTACAGGTTAGTAAGCTAATAATAATTTAAAGTATGTATGCTCTGTGTGATAGCTGTGGGGACTGTAAAGAGGTGACTATGTGCAATAGCGCCCTGGTTTGTGTTTTTGAATGCAGGAATGTGTGTTAAGGAAGGAGATTGCCAAGACTGAGTTGAAAAATATGCTGGATTGAAGAGAAGAAGTATTTGAGTGAGAAAGGAGGAAGTGTTAGGAAAAAGTTAGTAGGGATGTGAGGCGAGGAGGGCAGGATAATAGGGGTAGACAGGAATAGTGATTCACCTAGGCAGGAAGATGAGAGGGAAAAGGATAAAGTAGTTGATAATAGGTCTGCAGATGAATATAGAGTTGTAGGAATTAGAAATAATAATTTAAAGATGAGGATCTCGAAAGTCAGTCAGCCTGTGACCTGCAGTAACAGGTTTGACTGTCTTCCAGATGGGGAGGGATCAGAGAGTGCCAATGGTAATATTGAGTTTTCTAAAGGGAAGACTGATGCATTGGTAATTGGAGACTCTATGATACGATACCTAGATAAGACTTTTCAAATAAGAATAAAAAGAACGATTGAGAGTATGTCTATCAGGTGCCCAGAGTGAGTGAATATCTGTGGATAGGATAGAGTAGAGAGATTGATATCTTACAATGTTGATCAGATGTGATTGTGCCATGTGGGTTACAAATGTATTATAGGACATAGAAAGGTCAAAGAATTAGTTGCCAGATTATTAAGGAGATGTTTGATTCAGAAGATGAAAGTAGTGAAGAAGGTGCGCATGATTTCTGGGATTTTACCTAGGTTAGCTGAGGTCAGGAATGGGGAGTAGGGCTTTAGTGTAAATGAAAGGCGTTAGGAAAGTTATGTTTTTTCAAGAAAATATTAGTTTTTGGATTCTGTAGAAAGAATTTCTGGGATAAAGCATCTTTTGCAGCAATGGAGTTCACTTGAGTCGTGAAGGTGTTGGGCTTTTCAGTACCAGTTCAGGGTTCATACTTTCTGGAAAGTCAGGGAATGTCAGGGAAAGTCAGGCGGAAAATAAAATTGGTCAGGAAGTCAGGGAACGTTTTAAGATATGCTGAAAGTCAGGGAATTTCAAAAAAAAAGTCAGTGCAAAATCTTTAAAAATTTCAAAACATATGAAGAATGATCCATGGACAAAGTTGCATTATTTTTGATATATATTTTTCCTTACTGTATAATTGTGGAATAAGAGATGTATTTGATAAGTGAATGTAAAGGATGGGCGAGGAATGACATTTCATAAATCTATTTCTATCCTGTTTCTTTCTATTTTTAGTTCACTATCACCTACTATTCTTCCTATTCTGTTTGTAGAGGTTGTTCCAAGTTCATCCTTTTGATTGAAGTTGATTGGTGTATGGATGTGTTTTAGACTGTATGACTTCAATTCTTTATAGATTTTTGCTTTTTAGGGATTTATACTTTTTGAGGTGTTTTTTTTTTTTTTTTTTTTTTTTTTTTGGGGTTTGACGAAGTGATTTTGGATTTTTTTGCAGTTGAAGGTTTTTTTTTTTTTTTTTTAAAATGACTTCAAAAAAAAAAACTAAACTTTAACGACCAGTGGTTGGACGTCAAACTGAACCCACAGTTTATCAGGTGGTTGGGTAAAGGACCTGATAGTTCCAAGGCATACTGTAAAGTATGTAAAAAGAACATGGGAAGCCAAGCCGAAGTTTCACATTCAAGAGGAAAAACTCATTTGAATTTAATCAAAACTCGGCAGGACCAACCATCATTGAAAAACTTTTTCGTTATGTGTTCTAATAATACAAATATTAGTGAAAGTGTGTGCACTGAAAATTATGCCATTCCATCAACTTCTAATCATACTCAACCGATTGTAAATGACCCTGAGTGTTCTATTAATAACCAACCAAAATCAGTTTATCAATCAGTTTCATCTTTTTGCATTAAAGATGATGTTACAGGATCTGAAATACTATGGGCATTAAAGGTGGTGGATGATAAAATGTCTTTAAACTCGTGTGCAGATATAGGGGAAACATTTAAATTAATGTTTCCAGATAGTGCGGTAGCTTCAAATTTTAAAATGGGGCCGATGAAATGTAAATATGTGATTAACCATGGACTTGCTCCCTATTTTTCTAGAAAGCAAAAGCACAATGCACTCTACTTTGTAGTGAAGCTCATTCAACCCTTGAATTAAAATTCAAAATACTTTTGGATTGTGATTGTCTTTTTAAGAGACTTGATTAGTTTTTTTCTTATGTACCTGGAAATCAACTGTTATGGTGGAATTGCCGGACAAAATTATTTAAATTAGAATCTGATATTTTCCATTGCGAAATGCAGACAGTGAAGGAGGGTTTTTCTATAAATTAAGTAATTTTGTTGAGAATCTGAAAGAACATAGTTCTGATTTCTCAAAGAAACAGTGCACAATTCTATAAGATCTTCTGAAAGTATTCATAAAGTTCCTAATCACTCAAAAAATGTTGACAAATGGAAGAGCTGCCCATAGGAGATCATGAAGAGACATCTCAATAAGAGTCAAAACAGACATGAAACAAGAGAAGAGCAAAATAAAAAGGTTTGAAAAAGAAAATTATCCATACAGATCTTTAACTGAAGAGCAGAGAAAGATGTTAAAACTGAAAGCTTGACAGAAGAAGACGCCATAAAATCAAAAATTCAGATTGCTGAGAAGAAAAACGCTTCTAACCACAAATTCCCCATTAAGACTTTGTTATCACAGTGACGTTATTTCATCTTAGTTCCATTAAATGAAGCTTTTAATTTATTTCCTTTTTGGTGATAAATAAAACTGAGGTTACTTGGGTGACGAAAAAATAAAAAAAGGCGTGCTTTGGATTGGCTATGGGGAAGGTTTAGGCTGATTTACTAAAAAAAAAAATAAAATATTTTTTAAAATTCCATCCATGATGAATGAACAGTTGCCTTAAGTAAATTTTCAACATATTAATGTATGACTGAGTAAATAGGCTCCAATAATGATCGATAGATGATTTTATACGCAAAAGTAACGAAACACGCTGTCAGTTGGAAATTTTGCCGGATTGGTCAGGAATGTCAGGGAAAGGTCAGGGAAATTCAAAATTTTCAAAAATTTCAGTGTGAACCTGCAGTTTGGAGGACTTGTTTTCAGCAAAAAACTAGGTTAAAGTTGGCGGTGGTGCGGCATAAATCTGGATACAAATATAGCAATGGTAACTGTAATAGTGGGGAGATAAATAGAAAACGTGTTGTTACAGGTTCAAATAATGATGATAGCAATAAAAAATAACAGCAATTTCGAATATCAAATGCTTTTTACACAAATGCTCATAGCCTTAGAAATAAAAAAGATGAGCTGATTAGTTATACCATAAATGAGAATCTAGACAATTTTGCTAACTGAGGCATGGGTTAATGAAGAATTAGCTATCGGGCCCACCTCTTTTAGAGGGGTGAATCGGTCCACTCTAAATAAAAAAAATAAAAAATAAAAAAAAATCGCTCATTTAATAGCCACGCGGTAGGACTACAAGTTTTATTTAGATCATCTTTAATTCTAGAAAGTTTTTATATTTTTAAAAAAATGTTAGAAATTAGGGGGTACAAAATTCCCTTCAATAGAATTTCACTTTTGAAAAATGTGAGTTTTTTTAACTTCGTTATAAATGAAAAATTGTGGATGGATTTTAATTATTTTTTCAGTGTATGCACTCGAGTTATGTTAGCTTTAAACTGGCAAGTAAAATTTTTTATCAAACCACATTCTCTTTGCCTCAAACGGGGCCTAACTTGGTCCGTTTCACCCCGCCGTAAAAAATTGATGGAGGTGACTCGGACCACCATGTGTTTTTCGTATTTACGTATTATTATTGACTTTTTATTACTATAATTAATTTAAATATAATAAAAATGTTACTTAAATGATTTAAGCATTTTTTAAAATAAGAAATTCTAGTAATTGCCAACTTAATAACCTGGGTTTTAAAATTTGTCCCGGAGAGGGTGAATCGGACCACCTTATTTTTATTCTTATTTTATGTATCATTATTTACATTTTTATTACTTATTACGAATTTTAATATTATAAATAATTATTATATTAAGTAAAAATTAAATATAAAAATTGAATTTATTACGTAAAAAGACGAATTAAACAGATGGTCCGAGTCACCCCTCAATGGTCGTCCGCTGCACACCTCCAACGGTGTAGCAGCTTCTGCGTTATTCAAACTTAAATAAAACTTTTATATTAGAATACATTATTATTTTTTTGTGTGCTTATGAACTACGACTTTAGGGCCGTGATTTACAAAAAAAAAAAAAAAATTCCAAAAAGATGCATTAGGGGAGAGTCGGGGAGAACCAAGTATGCCTAAGGTTGCTTCGAGTCACCCCGCCCGCACGGCTATAATGGAGACGTCCTTTCAAGGAATATGAATATATACGGATATTCACTTTATTTATTACCAGCGTAGAGGAAAGGAAGGTGGTGCGTGTAGCCCTTTATTGTTAAAAGCCAATAGTTCAATCTGTATTAATGACTGACTTTAAAATTTAATATGATATTGAACTCGAGTGTGGGTTAGATTCCTTATTATAGCCTACAATAAATCAGTTATAGTAATGTGGGCATTTTACTAGACCTTCTGCCAGAGTCAAGAATTAGACTCGGAAATAGTGAAAGAAATTGAGACCGCATGCCCACTGTAAAGAAAAAGGTATTAGTCATAATAGGTGGATGATTTTAATTTTCCTGGCATTTCATTGGATTCCTTTGTCTAATTTGGACCATAGTAGTTCTGCATTCATTAATTGTATATACTAAACTTTTTGACCCAGATGGTTCAAGAACCACAAGATACGATGCACTATTAGCTTAATATTAACTAACGATGCAAAAGTATGGTGGATGAAGTTAGAGTTGAGGAGAATTTAGGATTAGTGACCATAATATAATTAGAGTTAATATGAATGTGATATCTGTTGCCCAAATTGACAAAGTTAGATAAGGAAAGTATCTTAGATTTCCGAAATAGGGCGGATTTTTACCAATTTTGAGACGAATGCTTAGTATAAACTGACTGCGGGAAAAAGAGTTGTAAAGACCAAACTGTTTATTATGTGCGGAACATTTTTAAGCAAATTTTAATGAATATTCAATCAGTATGTTTTAAAGATAAAACCCATTATGGTGGTGAAGAGAAAACCTGTTTGGTGGGATAGAGAGATAAGAGAGAAAATTAATGAAAAGCGTAGATGTTTTTACATATTCAAGGGTAGTAATAGGGAAGATGATTTAGAAAATATAGAAGAAAAATAGAAATGAACTTAGACCAGTCAATAAGAAAGGCAAAGAGAGAGGCAGAAATTAATTTAGCAAGAATAGGAATAAGAACCTGAAGAAGTAAGTTTTTTAGCTTTTATAATTTAATAAGTAATTAGGACAATTGGTCCAATTAAATTGATGTGAAAATATAGTGAGTTCAGAATAAGGAGTGGTCAACATTTTCAATGCTAATTTGCTTCAATGTTTACTGAGGGAAGATTTAGATAATAGTTTGGAGACTTAGTTCTTCTCGTCTTCATGCACCAAATAGACTTACAGAGTCTGCCTCTAACGCTAAAAGATATTAAAAGGTTGTTATATCATAATCAACACGTTAAATTTGCAGGCCCTGATGCGTATATATATATGGTTAGAATTTCTGAATAGAGGGTTTAGTACCAGCATTGCCAAAGGCGCTTGTATTGATTTTAAGGCATCTATAACATTTTTGGTGACGCGTACAATGACTGGAAACAGCATATGTTGTGCTAATTTATAAGAAAGGTAGTAAAGGAAGATTTGGGAAATTATTAGGCCAGTTAGCTTAGCATCTCTGGTTTGTAAAGGATTCTGGAAAAGTTAGATGAAAGTCATATAGAGAAATATTTAGAAGATAACAAGTATTGTATGACTCCCAGCACACTTTCAGAAAGGGTGTAGGTCATGGTGAGGAGTAACCAGGTCTTAAGGTTTGTACCATTTCAACAAAGTTCTTCAATTCAACACTTAAAAATGAGACATTGTTAGCATAAAAAAAATATATTTTGGTCAAGAATTTCTTTTTGTGCAGTTGTCATTTTAATGGGTATATTTAGGCAACTTTCTTTTGAGTTTTTGATGTGTCAGATACAGATAACATGTTTTCATTGTTGAATGTCTTTCAGCCAATCGAAAATTAAATGAATCCCTTTTCTTCTACATCTGTAAGATCCATACTTTCAATGGTTGTATTAGCACTTGATTCACTAGATTTGCCAGAATATGACAAGCGCTTACAAGATTTTTTCCGATGCACTTTTATTTTTTCAATTTGATTGCTAATTGTATCACTGTAATATTTAATTACATTTACTGGTCCCTTAGACTTTCAGAACTTCAGTCCATTCATTTCCAAGTTTTCTTCCGGATCCCAGAGTCTTAGCGATACTGCTATAATCAAAAACTTGATAATAACTTAACAAAATTGAAAAACAAACAATTAAATTAAAATTTGAAATTGCAGTTATTGCTGAAAAGGAAAGGAAAAATGAAAAAAACAATTTTCCCTGGGTTTTTTTTCGGGTTTTAGATGAAAAAACCCTGGCCCACTGGGCTTTTTTAAAAAAAAGTGTTTTTTTTGCCAACCCTGGATCATATGCCGGAGTGGTATATGGTTGGATTAAAGAGTGGTTGCGAAATAAAACTGTGTGTACAACTAAATTGGCAATAAATATCATGGGAAATAGTGTCAAGAGTGTTGTCCCAGCAGGGTTCAGTGCTGGGGCCCACTATTGTTCCTCATTATACTGAAACATGACAATTTAGACCAAGGACTTAAATGCAAAGTTTTCTAAGTGTTGCAGATGATACCAAAGTGGCCCCCACAGTTAGGAATAGTTGAAAGGATGTTTAAAGATTGCAAACATTATCTTAAATAACTTCTTGGGTGGGCAGGTAAGTGGTGGCAAATGAATTTTAATAGCAAAAAGTGTAAGGTTGTTCATTTAGGTTATTCAAATAAAAATTTTAACTACAATGTGAATGGGGATTGGCTTGATCGTGACCAGAAAAAGATTTAGGTGTGATTATAAGCAGTAATTTTTAAAAATAGCTAATCAGTGTTTGGAAGCTAGAAATAAAGCTTAAATAAGATGCTGGCATAATAAATCGCAATGTTGTTTACAAGAGCAAGGAAGTTATAAGTAACTGTATAATAGCTATGTTAGGCCAGTAATTGAGTATAGTGCACAAGTTTGGGCCCCTTATGTAAAGAGAAACACTTAGATATGCTAGAGAGAGTGCAACGTAGGGCAACAAGGATGATTCTGGGTTTGAGGTAAGAGCTATGAGGAGAGGTCTGAAGGATGTTAGAATGTTTTCTATAGAAAGGCGCATTTCTCAGAGGGGACATGATACAAGTCTACAAAAACTATTTAACATCTATTGATAATTACAGAGACCAATAATTTGTGCCAGTAGTATAGACAGGCATGTACAGGGTGACCAGGGGGCAATAAGAAAAATTAAGAAAGCACGCCATCTTGATATAAGAAAGCATGGATTCAGTAATAGGGTTTTGTTAAATTTTGGAATGTTCTGCCACAGGAGGTTGTTGAGTGTGACTCGATTGCAAAATTAAGAGAGGGTTGGATAGGTATATGGATGAGTTGGGTATCATATAATATATTTAGACGAAGCCAAATTAGGCAGTGGGTTTTGTTACAGTAAGTTATTAATCATTAGACTGCATGTCTTGACCATAAACATATAATGCATGTGGATGTTTTGGGTAAATCATATATATATATTATTTTTGACTAAGCCAAATTGTTGGATTTTTAGTACTATGTAAGTAATTGACAAGCCCTAGGGTGCTTTGCTGATTTGCATGAGCCATGTTTGGTTAGTGGGTTTACTGGACAGTCTCGACAGGCCCATGTGGCTTCTTACTGCTCTATATTCTTAATGTCTTAAAAAGAGTTGATAAAGTGGAAGAATCTGCTGTTTTTGGAATGCCAGTTGATATAACAGTTTCTTATGCAGAATTCAAGAAATGAAATTATTTCAAATATGCGCAGCCAAGTTTTGGCAAAGCAGTGGAACAGTATGGTAGGAATGGCTACCAGTAATAAACCATTGATTCAGGGATGGAGCTATTACACATAAATTAAGAGAAGGGAACAAATAGTCTTGTCACATTTACGCCTTGGAACACCTTTATTTGAAAACCTACATTATTTTGAAAAATCATATTTGAAATTGTGTTCAATATGTAATGTTAAAGTAAGTGTTCTGCATGTCTTTATGACGTGCCCATTATTTCATCGACATGGAATATATTTGAGACTGAAGTGTCAAGAATTGAAGTTTTTGATATAAATACTTTACTCTCATATGTTTCCTGGGAATTATATACGGTACTTCATTTTTTGAGGGAGAGTAAAATATTCTCCACTATTTAAAATTGCATAATTTAACGTTTATCTTTCACAAGCGTAAATTCTCCTATACATTCCGTATGTTTGGGAAGATTACATGTCTCAGCAGTTTTTTTATGGAAGAAAATGAAATAATTTTTTTTTTACAGTCAGTTTGTTTGTTAAACATTTTTATATCTTTGAATATAATAATATTGTTAATACAGTGAATTAATAGTAGTAATTATATGAAACTATAATTATGGCATAAAGCAAAATGGCTTTGATAATTTGTAATGATAGGTTTGGTGATTTCAAAAGTGAAGTGTGTAAAGCCATTCTTTGGCATTTTTCCTATATTATGTTAAAAATGAAATTGAATTACCATAGTTTTGCGCGCTGCAAATCGTCCAAGTAGATAAGAGCACGAAAAATTCCATCAAAGGCGACAGTTCAAGAGTAAGGTTGTATTTCCTCCTCAATGGTCATGGTCCCCTGGTGCTCCTCCATTCGATACGCTCCTGGAGGATTTTTATAACCTAGACTTAGTTTGCGCTGAAGCAACGGATAAAAGCACAAGAGAAATAGCTTCGCCTTGATACTACGCAGTTATGGGAATAAAAACTATAATAAACAGATATACCTTTCACTGCACCCTTTTAGCAGGGCTCCTTACTAAAGCATTGGCCTAAGCTGGATAGACCTCTTTTCTCTTAATTCATCAGTGTACCTGGTTCGTCCTGACTGAGAATACTGTGATTTTAATGAAATCTGATAATTGTGCTAATTTAATAATCCTAAATGGACTGCCACCCTTTTAAATGAATTTCCTTTTGGAAAATATATTATTGAAAATTCATCCTGCATGTTGGGAAGGGATGTGAGTTTTCGGTTTGAGATCTCTGATTTGAGCAAACTGGAGTTAGATCTTCCGCACATTACTAAATTGGGATCCTACCTAATCTGGTGGTGCAGCCTGTCATCTCATCCAATATGGGAAAATTGGTCCAGTTGATGCAGTTCTTTTAGATGAATAGAAAGACACTATCAAACTGTTGGGTACTGATTCCTCCTACATCCTTGATGCTACCAGGATTATGGCTTTTGACAGTTCTGTTGAACATTCCTGTGTTCTGACCTTACAACTGAAGCTCAAATTTCAGGGTCCCTTGCCTGAAAGAGTGTTCATTGACTATTCCAGCCATAAGGTATACCCTTGGATATACCCTGTTATGAGATGCTATAGCTAACTGTTGGCAATACAGTCATGAGTCCTTGACATGTAAGGCTTTGTCCCGCTGTGCTCTTCACAGTGATTTTCATAAATCTCCTGCTTGTCATAATTCCCCATACTGTTCATGTGTGGTTGTGGTGTCCACTCCTTGAATGACAAGAACTGCCTGGTATATCACAAGGCTACTCAAATAATGAAGGATTTCCATGGTGTGAGTTTGGGGGCTGATAGTTCGCTTACAAAGGCTCTGCAAAAACTGAATCCTGTTAAGGGTTTTTTTTAAAGAAACCTTCAGATAATAGGTAGTGCAGAGGTGTCACCGCCAATTTTTATAAAAATCGCCAGGATATACTACACAAATAATTAAATGAATGAATAATTGAAAACGAAAAAGGGTGCTCTCTTTAGGAAAAATAGTTACAAAGTGGTTTAAAATCCATAAGACATTTCATTTTTGCATCATCTATTAGCGTCTCGATTTCAGCCCTTTAGTCATTTATGTTTGCTTTGGTAATAGTAGTGCATAGAGCTGACACAGAGAAAATCTATGTATACATAACAAATCTTATCATAACCTGAACTAGGATGGCCCTAAAATGAGCACAAGGCTCACTAATTTTTTTTATAAGAAAGTCTATGGGAAAATTTTAAAATATGAGAAGCTGTAAATTTTTTTCCTAAAGACTTAATTTTTGTTTTTTTTAAGCTTCATATTATTTTTTTTTTAGAGTATCCTGTGATTTTTAATTTTTTTTATTTATTTTTTTTTTTAATAAGAAAATCCTATTGGATTTTTAACAACTTTGAGAGGCTGTAACTTTTTTTTCTAAAGAGAGCACCCATTTTCGTTTTCATTATTCTTCATTACTATTTTTGTAAAGAAAAAGTTATTATCCTGCGTGATTTTTATAAAAAATCGTGGGTGACACCCCTCTGCATTACTAATACCAACCTTTACTCAACCTACTCCTTTGGATATGATAGCTTTTTCCCAGCATGTGAAGGGTGCAAATTTCCCTAATCTTCCTATTAGTAGAACTTATACTGCTGTCCTGGGTGAGATGACTGATGTGGATGATGATGATCTGCCAGATGAGCCTGTCTTGGTGAGACCTGGCAAGCATTTCCCTTCTCAACCACTGCCTCTTCCTCGTTAATCATTGCCTGTTGGTCCCTGATGTGCCTTTTTGCTTTCCTTGTCCACTTCCTGCCAACCCTATCGTCAATGGATCCCTTCCTCAAAGGGAAGAGGTCAGAAAATAGAGGCTTTATCATCCTCTTGTTCTTGACTGCTTGGATTATATATATACGTCAACATAGTAATTTTTTTCGAAGACATTATTTCCATTATCTCTGAATATAGCCAGTGAACGTCTCCTTAGCAGTACTTGTCTTATTTATGATAAAATATGTAGAGAAGAATTAAATGCAGAGAGAGCTGAAATTTTTGTTTTGTTTGAACTTGAAGCTTTCAGTAATTTATTTCAACTCTTGCATATGCTATCAACTGTAGCTTTCATATAAAATTTTAATCATTTAGCATTAGTGGATTTTCACTTCTTTTTGAAGAAGAAAGACTTTTTTGAAACAGGTTGGTGAGTTTCTTGTAGGAAATCAAAATAGTATTCAGCAAATTTTTTATGGCAGAATTCCAATGGCAAAGCAAGGGGCATGGTGCTGGCCCTATGTATGTTTCACATTCATATTCACAAATATTAATTATTTACATTTGTTAACATTTAAAAACAAATATGTTCCTATTCACATTTGTGATTTAGAAAAATTATTCACATAAAATTAACTAACATTGAATTTATGGTAGATGAGGTTAGAGTTGAGGAGCATTTAGAAATCAGTGGGACCATAATAAAATTAGATTTAACGATGAATGTATAAATCTGCGGCCCAAAACTGCACAAGTTAAATAAGGAAAAAGATCTTTTGATTTCCAAAAAATTGGTGATTTTACCAAATTTCGAGGCAATGCTTAGTATAGTTGACTGGGAAAAGGAGTTTAAAGACCAAAAATTGTTTATCCGGTCCTAGAATTACATTTAAACAAATTTTGCGGAATATTTAGTCTATGTTTTAAAGATAAACCCATGTTAGGTGTTAAAGAGAAAACCCTTTTTGCAGAATGGAGAGATGATAAACGAGGAAACGATCAAAGAACAAGTGTAAAGATGTCGTCTAGAATTATTCAAGGTTAGTAGGTACTTAGCGAGGAAGCTTTTGAAAATTTATAGCGACAAATTAGAAATGAACTTAACGCAGCTCAATAAGAAAGGTAACGAGAGTGTCAGAAATTAATATAGCAAACAAATAGTAATAAGGACCCCAAAAAGCTTTTAGCTTTCATAAATTTAAAAGTAAGAAAGGACAAAGTTCGTCCAATTAAAATTGATGAAAAATTTAGTAAAGTTTATGATAAGGAGTTGGCTAACATTTTCAATGGTTATTTTGCATCAATGTTTACTGATGAAAAATTGTAGATAATAGTTATGAGATTAATAGTTCTGGTATGCATGTATCGTAGTATTATGGACATTTGAAAATTTAGTAAAAGCAAATAAATCTTTACTGGATCATATCGAAAACCACATAAATCTGTAGAGTTCTGATAGGTACTATATGGTAGAATTCTAAAGTAAAACTCTAAATTGCAAAGGCTCTGTATTTGAATTTTGAATGAATTATAACATTTGGTGAGGTACCGGAAAACTGGAAAATAGCATATGATATGCCTACTTAGAAGAAAGGTAGTAAGGAAGATTTTGGAAAATTATAGACCAGTTACCTTAACATCGCTTGTCCTAAAAGTCTTTGGTGAAAAGTTGCCTAAAGCGTCATTAGGAAATATTTGGATGAAAGATAAATGTAATGACTCCCCAGCTATAGTTTGTCAGAAAGAGTAGATAATGTCGGACATACCTTTTAGCAATTATGAAAATATATTACTGGCCTGCACTGTTGAGGAGATCCAGTTAAATATGAGTATATTAGACTCAGCCAAAGCCTCCTTGATAAGATTCCCCACAGTAAGGCTGATGCAAAAATTATTTTCAATGCAGTGTTAGTGGAGCTGGTACATGGTTTTTATTAAAAAGAGTGTTGTGGAAAAGGAGCAATAGTGTACTACCTAAAGTAGATAAGTTAATTCATCCAAGAAAGTGTGAAGAGTGGGCCACATTGTTCAATGCTAGAGGCCACTAGTTGTTCACCAAATGTATATATATTACGATATATAAATGATTTAGAATGAGGGTTTAAATGTCAAGGTTTCAAGTTTTGAGCATGATAATGTGAAAACTGGCCCCAGTATAAAGATCAATGATGGAATGTTTAAAGATTTAAAATGTTCCCTTGATAAAAGCCATTAATGACGCATCAGAATTGTGCCCACATTCCAATTACACTTTTCTATTTACTTCAGGAAAAATATTTATGCTTGTTAGTGCCATGTACGCAAAAATGGGGGCCAGGCCTTTGAGTACTCAGCAATTATGGGATGAGAAAACCGGTAGCTTTAAATACTACGCTTGAAGCGAGGAATAAAGCTAATAAGATGCTAGGTGTAATAAATCGCAATGTCATTTACAAATTGAAATTACAAGAGCAATGAAGTTACAGTATATATAAGTAAGCTCTATAATAGCTATGGTCTACCAGTATTAGAGTATTGTGCACAAGTTTTGGCCCCTTCTTTAAGAAACAGCATGGATATTCTGGGGAGACTGCAACATAGAGCAAAAAAGGATTGATTTATTGTTTATCATCTAGAGCTATAAGCAGAGGCTGAAGGAGTTAGGAATGTTTGTTATTTCTCAGAGGGGACATGATTAAATGCGAAACAATGATCAACAAAGATCTACAAAATATTTGTAAACATCTAAAATTAATAATAACTAGTAGAAATAAATTCTTTATAGTAGATCACAGATGGGAGACCAGGGAAAACACAATAGGAAAAAAAATTAAGAAGGCATGCCATTTTATGATAGAAACCATTATCATCAGTAAAACCAGGGTTGTTACTTTTTGGGAATGGTTTTGCTGCTGGAGGTTGTTAGTGTGACTCCCACTCGCAACGATTTACAGAAAGGATTGGATTTTATATACCTATATCGAATGACTTAAATACGTTTGGCATCATATAGTATATTCTTACATAGCCAGTGGCGGGATTTTAGTTAGTTAATGTAAAACTACCTGCTGTAAAACTACCAGAACAAATAAAACATACTTAAAGCTTGTTGATGAGATTAGCAGATGTACCTAGCTATAGTTTTTTCTTTTTGTAATAATTGGCATATATATATATATAGTAACCTTTGTATCATAGGATATTGACAATCCTTAGGGTGCAATGTAGGTTGTGCATGTTGCTATGACGCACGTGTTTGTCTCAATATTTACTTTACTGGGACAGCCTCGATAGGCCCATTTTGCTTCATTACGGTCTCTCTGTTTCCTATATTCCTATTTGCATTTGTGAATATTGGAAAATTATATATATTCAGTCTACCTTTAGTTAGCATGTACCGTACTTTACTATAGTTTTTACTTTTGGTAGTAGCCTAGTCAGTGCATATATTAGCCTTTACTTTGTGTTGGATATTAAACGAATTCTCTAGGATATAGTCATGGGTATGTGAGTTTTGCAATTTCCCTATCCATGAACTATAATATAGCCAAATCTACTTTGGTTTGATGAAATAGTTCTGTTTGAAGTTTTCTGAATTTTCTAATCTTTATCTGTTTGCATATTTAACTCAACTCACTACAAAATATTCAATGTAATAGGGTAGAACATGTTTATTTTGAGTGTGAAATATCACCTGTTATATTTATTTTCAACACCTTATTTTTATATCAACATTTGTAAATAACACAGTTTTCTCCTTTTCTAATTTTCATAAAAATTTATGAAGATAAAAGTTCTCGCTTTCAATTAGCTATTATTGAAATATTAATGTTATTAAAATAATTGAAAATTACAATAAAAATTTGATTGTGAAATTGAGATAGAAGATAAGGTTGGTGTATGAAAACAATTATCATTTCCAATTATAAATAACTTCCAGGGAAATCATAATGGAGATAACAACGGAAATCTTGTAAGTGAGCTCTTTCAGAACTATTTAGACCTTATAAGTAATATGTCTTTTAAAATTCATTTCTTGTATTCTATTTGGATTTTACTTTACAAACTATGACCCTGTGGGGGACGAAGGTGAAGAGCTCTTTCACAAGGAAATATTAACTATATTTAAATGAAGTCCAAAAATGCTGGCAGACTTCTGCAGGAATCTAAAAAAAGGATCAAATTCAAGTACAATTACAGAGTAAAACAATAAAGTAGATTTGTTAAACTGAAACATAAAGTATCGCTGCATTACATCAGTGGTGATTAAAAGCAATTGAAGATTTTTTTGGGAGATGCTGACACTGTTAAATGTGAGCCAGTTTTCAAGTTACTGAAATGTAGTCTATGTGTGCATGTGTGGGGCTGTGAGCTATGGTTTATTGATTGAGTCATTGGCATAACATTTATTTTTTGGCGTTTAATACGTCAAAGTAAGGGTTTTTAAGGTAAGCGCCCGGTAGCTATGGCGAAGCACTCGCCCAAACAAGACGAGGGTCCCAGCTTCGCAACTAGTCAGGTGGGAGAATGTGAAGCTATTCTCTCCTTGGGCGTGGCTTCGTCCTGCTCGGACGTTAATGGAGTACACCCCCTCCTAAGATTAGGTGCTCTTGCCTGAGCGGTAAAGTGTTTTCTGTAAAACAATAAGCGTAAATAGTGCTTTTAAGAGGAGGAGTGGATAAAATGGCTCCTTTGGATCTCAGTAATCCAAATCATTAATTATTATAGTTATACTTGCAAACACAGGAGCAAGGGGTGAATTTTTGTTTGGATAATTTTGGCTAGTGAGGCTGATTAAAAATTTGAATACAAACTTTGAAGTTTCTAAAATTCCATTTATAAATATTTCACGAACTTTTCTGACGAGTTAGGCAAATATGAATTAGGAAACAGATCAAATGACATCTGTAAAGTCACAGTTAATAAAATTAAATTTTGAATTTGCTATGATAAAGTGTAGCAGGTCAACCAATGGCGGTCATAAAATTGATAATTCAGATATTGATGTGTGGAAACGAGTCCAAATACTCAAAGACGTAAAAGGTATGTTAATTCATTCTCATTTATTTTTTTACCAGGGTTGGCTCATAAATTTAAAGTAATTGTATACTCGTATTAATTAATATTAAGTCTTTGCGCAGTACAAAAAGGGAAATACAATTTATTATTTTTTTTTACTCATAATCCGAGGATGAGTTATTAAAATGATGATATTTAAGGCTATATTGTAACCCCAACGGTACGCCATAAGCAAATTTAAATTTTTTTAAGGATTTTGTAATTTTCAAGAAGATTACGGTGGGTCCCAATTTTGACTCGATTTGTTGTCACTCTGGATTTTGTTTTTAAACTGCAAACATGAGCCTCAAAATTGCAAAATATCGATAAAAATTTTAAGGTCATTAGATAGCAGCCAAAGAAAACAGGTGCAATGATATATTAAATTATTTATGACGTATAGTAGCAAAAATCATTTTGATTACATTTTACTTTTTTACTCCCCTCTCTCTTGGAAGGTGAAATGTACCTTTTTTTTATTGACCACCTAATATCTTTTAAACAAAAGATAAATCAATGAGAGTGGATATCAGCCATTAAGAGTAGTAACAAATTCATGAGAAGTAATTATTATTATTAATTTTATTTTTTTTTTTATTTCCCAATTTTGCAGCTTATTCGAATAATTCAAGTCTCTATGAAGAGAATATTTTATGTGCACAAGTTACTTTCATTTCCAAACTTTAGCACTATCCGCTTTTACCCCAATTTTGCAAGATGTAATTAAAAAATTCTACATTGTGCTATTCATAACCTCAACAGTTGCACAACTTATTCAGACTTGCCTAAATATCTCACGATTTAAAAATCTACATGTCTATCACTCTACAACAACATTTTCGCCCACATTTGGCTATCTTATCATCTGCAATCCAAATTGGTCTTACAAATTGTCATTTTCTATCCAAATCATTCAGACCATCCAATCTGCTAAAAAGGCATCCTATTCCTGCCAAAACATTAAATGCAAAGTCCCACCACACTAAATTAACAGGTCATTTTTTACAGAAAGTTTTAAACACGGACAAGCAAAGGAAACAAAACTACAACACTGTTTTAATCAGAAAATTAGAAACCGATGGTTAAAGAACACACAACAAATATATATATATATTCAATTCAAATTTATTAATTATTATTATTATTATTATTATTAATATTATTATTATTATTATTTTATTATTATTATTATTATTAAAAATCTCTTATTCACAGATGCGCAAAAGAACTATCAATATTTAGCTCTACCACCACTACAAAGAAGTGATGGCCCATTTTGTTGGTGGAAAAACTCAGGAGACTTTACCAATGTTGAGCAATTTCTTACATAAAATATTTAAAATATTTAAGTGCACCATCATCATCTGTTGTGAGTGAAAGATTCTTTAGTACAGGTAGTAATGTGAATGAGCCTACAAGGAATAGGCTGTGTCCTGAAAATGGGGAAACTCTTCATATTTCTGCATTACAACTTGAGAGTATTGAACATTAAAAACTGATGTGATGAGAGCAAAGGTATCAGAAAACACAAATTGAAGAGGAAAAAGTACAAACTAAAAACAAGGGACAACTAACTAACTTTATTTTCATTTAACTTAAACCAGGAAATTTTAAAAAGTATGTAATACTTTGTAATACTTTGTAATATGTAATAATTTGGCATTTTCTTAGTAGTTCTTGATACATTTATTTTCAGAGGTGTATTATAATTATGAATGATTCTTTTTAATTAAGTAAAAAAGGCAAAAAGCCATAATAGAAGCCAAACACTAAACAACTAACAACTTTAGAAGTTAAATTGGTAGTGTTACTGTGTCAAAGCTATCTAATGTTAACTTGGCAGTTATGAAATGGTCTTGTAAGGTGGTTTGTTTTGTTATAGGATATAATTAATCGGCTGATGAGAGCCAGGAAGCCTATTGTCAAATAATCAGCCAATAGGCCAATTTCCTACCAATTAATCTGTGTATCCCTAGTTTTGATACAAAGCTACAGAGTTCTTTATCAATGAAACATGACATATCACTTAAATGTACATTTAAGCACTTTGTCACAATTGCTCGATTCTTTTTCTAGAAATGTCATGGCCATTTTTACCTTCTGCTTGCTACAAATTGAATAATCAAAAAGTGTTAAAGCACTGTTTCTTCAGTAAGGTACCATAACTGACCGGAAACTGTTTTGACTTATTCTAAAAATCTTTTCATCTATTTCACTGTAGTAATAAAATCTTTTAGAAATGTCAAATCTTGTGATGGTACGTGCTAATTAGGCTAAAGGAGCATTGTACCAAGGTTTTATGAATAGTTAAACAATAGATATAAAAATGTCAGCTATTCCGCCTTTTTCTTTCAGGAATACTAAATTCATTGGTTGGAATATAAATATTTTGATTCAATTATAATAGGCTTGTCCATCCCATCTGGAGTGGGGAAAAATGCTACCAAGGTGAATGGATGTTAATTGCCATCTGGCTCATATGCTCTCGCTAAAAATAGTTAAATTAATATGCGACGTGGGGAAGAAGTCCTGCTTTGTACATATCCTATGTTCACCTTGTCTATCTAATTAGCAGGTAGTTGTCCATTTTAGAGAGAATTTGAAGGATGTGTCTTTTTCGTTCTAGTCCATTGTGGATAGTGTTTTGATATACAGCTGATCTTTCCGAATTCACAAATTAGTTCAGGAACGATATGATTTATATAGTAACTGATTAATGTTATATATTGTTGTTATATAGTTAGTGAGTTGAGTTTGTGGAAGTGTTATATTAGAAGGTGGTGTTTTGTATGTATGGCGGGTTAGATTGATAAGCATAGCGCGTGTTGGTGTAGGAGTTTAGGTTTTTTATATTAGTGAGTATTGGAGGTATTTTTATGGGAGTTATAGTATAGTTAGTATTATAGTTATTATAGTTGATATATGTGTATATATATATTATATAGTGTGTTTGTTATGTAATTATATTATATGTGAGTATAGTATAATATTAGTATATTATGTATAATGGTATATTAGTATATGTTAATACATTACTTTACATGAGAGTTTGAAATAAAGATAGTCTTTAAAAACATATTAACTTGAGCTACAGTAAATCGGAATACATTGCTGGAGATGCTGGTGTCCAAAGTTTGCCCTGGAAATGTTAAAAAAAAAAAAAAAAAAAAAAAAAAAAAAAAAAAAAAAAAAAAAATTGTATCTCAAAAACTACAATAGCTACAGCGAAAGGAATACATTTTTGGAATCCTGGTAAAATTTCAGTAATGATGCTAGAAAAATTGTATAAAAAAAAAAAAAAAAAACAATTATTTGTAATTTTATGGAAATGAGGAGAAAGCCTATTTTCTATTTAAGACCTTTTATTGGTTCTCGTCTCGTTAACATAAATAGACTTTCTATTAAATTTTGCCTTTTTTTTTTACTAAAGAATAACCCCAAGGGTATATCCGCACCGATGGCAGGAGTCGGGGTCTCTCGGACTTTATGCCGGGGAACTTAACGGGTGGACTAATCCCGCCCCTCGAGGAAGGGTCTCTCGGACCCCGCTCTTTGGTATTTGGTTCGCGGGGTTCCTCCGACCCTCCTCTACGGGGTATGGAAATCCCCCCCGATGTTCCCCGTCGGCTCGAGCCCCCTAGTGTCCGTAATAGGAACGTCAAATTATTTATAGAAAGGTCTAATTTATTTTAATCGAGACAAATAGGTCTCAAAAGTAGGACCTTCTAATCTAAGAGAGAGTTTTGATTTATCATAATTACAGCAGGCCTGCAAATGGAAAAAGTTTTTCTATGAAGAGTTGTCTTTCATTTCTCTGTATATATTGGTGTCCTGATGTCAAAATAACATCCTTTCCCTCCATCTACGTAAGGGTTTTTTCAACAAAATACGTGTAATTCATTTTCTAACTTTATATTGTGCCTCTTTGCGGTGTCTGTAGCAGATGTCTTGTGGTGTGTTTACACTTGTGGTTGTAGTCGAAATGTTGTCGTGATGTTGTGTTGGTTTATTTGACTTGTTGTTGTGTTTTTGTGAGCGACAAGAATATTAAACAGAAGGTCTAGAACCTGTGCATATTTTAGTATTATTATTATTGGTATCGGTTGAGTATTAGTCGTTACATTTATTAATGAATGTATATATTGTATGTATTATGGTTGTTTTGTTATATGGTTTTATTAATGATGTTATGATAGTGGAGGGTGGTGTTTGTGTAGTTAGGTTGTGTTATTATAGGTTAGGTTTCTAGTTTATTGGTTTTGTGTTGTGAGTGTTATGAGAAGTGATATATTATAATATATATTAGTAGTTATATGAGATTATTTTATATTATAGGTGGTATGTGAGTTGGTTATTACCTGGTATTATATTATATTAAGGTTGGGTGTTGTAGATGTATATATGTTGAGGTAATTTTGTTTTTAATTAGTTATTTATTTTTTATATAGATATATATATAGTGATATACTATATTTATATAGTATATTGATAGTATTGCATGCATATACATATTATTACTATATATATATATATTTAAGTGTTATAATATATATATATATTATTATTGGTAGACTGTGTAAAGGTAATTATATTTATTCTACGAGGTAAGTTAATGTGGCCGGGTTATAACTGGATAAGAACAAAAACCAGCAATTTCAGTATCTTCAAATCTTGTGGCGCATCCGCAATACATCTTGTTTAATTCATTGTGTACCATGTGTCCTGTAGGCCAACTCACACCAAGTTGCGTTTAGATGGAGTTTGCGACATCTTATGATTACAACACTGGTGTGCAAGAGGAGCAGTTTTTCTGGATGATAAGAGTTTAGTGTTAAATAATAACGAACTTATTTTCAGCAAATTAAATGATCTTGTGAGGGATTTAGATCTACCGAAGAGAGTGCATTTGGCCGTAATTATTTAGGCTCAAAGATTAAGGAAATAAGAAATTTTTATTAGCAACCTAATGTACAGGTTTCATCACTTTTCGTGGGTATAGACAAACAGAAGAAAGAGAATTTCTTCAATACTTTTCTCAAGAAGATACGTTCCAAGAATTTCTGCAATGATATTTCACTGCAGACAAGAAATATAAGGTCTGTTATTCAGAATTTTCCGGATTTGCTGATGCCACCAATTTCATGCAAAATCTTGTAATATATAAATAGCTTTCACAGTATCAATATCTTACTTTGCTTTGTCTTAAATTTACTACATTTATAATCTTAAGTTTACTCAAATTTATAAATTATCAAAGACAAAGATTCATTAATTAATTACTAATATCAGCATTTTACTGGAAATAATCAATAGGTTAGTATTTTGGTGAATTTCTCATCCTTTCAATTATACAAGATAAGATAACCAAATTACTCTATGCATCATCTTGCATTGAATTCAATTTTCAAAGTAAAGTCCAGCATTGGATACAAAAGGAGTGGGCGAGGAGATCTGGGTTTGAAATTGGAATATCTAGAATCGTCATGGAAAGAAAATCCTTGGTGAGCCCAAAGATACGTCAACTCCTGCCTCCACTTCACCATCAAAACTTAGGCACATATGAGAGGCATTTCAAAAAGCTTTCTCTAAGGAAGGGGAATGTTTCAAATACCTAAGGGACAAATTCTCTGTATTATCCGATGCAAAAAATAAAGAGGGAATATTTGTCGGTCCTGATATTCGAAAACTAATAAAAGACCCACAGTTTTGTGATAAACTTGATAATGGATGATTGAGAAAGTGCCATGGCCTTGTCATTCAAGAAGTAACGTAATAAGTTTCTTGGTTAAACATAAAGAAGACACAATTTATTTCAGACAATCGTGCGAAGATATTGCTTATTCAATTAAATTTGAGAGAACTGGGGTGATCGATGAGCCTTAATGCGCTTAATTTGTCTTGATCAAGATGTAAAGTTGCTGATATGGGTAGTGAATGTCATGGTGCGTGTATCAAATGTCAGACGTCATGTGTGTATCAAATGTCACACCTAGGATGATGGGTTGATTATTAAAAGAAATTCTATTATTTAATAGAGAAATTGCTGAGTGTAATATTTGATTTTCTGAGTGCAAATTTGATTTTCTTCTATTTGGGGTGAGGAATGTGATAGACGATTTTTGGGTGATGTAATCATTCAATTACTTGTTTGCCACTGTTCTAGTTTATCTATATAATTTTGTACCTCTCAATGTGCTGTATCTGTGATAAGAGCGCTGAGCTGTGATTTTTATGTCGTCTGCGTAGCTATTAATTTTTATTAAAAAGGATGTGTTTTTTTTTTAAATAGGGAGATTAAAAAGTACTGATGAAAGGATAGCTCCCTAGGGGACTCGATTATCTAATCTTTATGTAAGGGAGTAGTGGTCCTTTGTGTCATTTAGCAGTACCGTCATATATCAAAAACATTTAAAAAGTTAAAAAATGCAGGCCTGTGTTATATAATATAATTTCATTTATTTTTTTTTTTTTTTAATTTTCATTTAAATTTGAAATATTTATCCCGAATTCCATAAAAAATGTATTCCTTTAATTCGCTGTGCTATTGTATTGTTTTTTGATTTTTTTTTTTTTTTTTTTTTTTTTTTTTTTTTTTTTTTTTTTTTTTTTTATTTTTTTTTATTTTTATTTTTTAGCATTTTCAGGCACTTTGGACCTAAGCATTCCAAGCAATGTAATTCCGTTTTACTGTTATTAGCATTAATTAGTTTTAAGATACATGTGACGGCTATAACAGACGCACTATATATATATAGGTATTATATATATTTTATATACATTATTAAATATTAAATAATTTACTTATAAACATATTTATATAATTTATATAAGGTATTTTACTATTTATATTTATATAAATAATATTTATATATATTTTGATATATTATATATTATATTAATATCATATATATATATACTTTTACATCAAGCTGGGCGTTGCGCCACCAGGTTGCCGTTGATGCGACTCTTATGTCTGCACTATCATTTGTAGAGCGCAAAGGACGCATTGGCGACAATTTTAAAAGGACGGACTAATGCAAAGAGCGACACAGATCCAATTCTGTGCGCCTAATAGCCGCGCCTCATGAACAGGAACAAAGCATTTTTTTTTTACCCTTAAAAGTTTAGGTTAGAAACTTGGCAAACTTGTATCATTCTAAAAAAAAACCAACAAGTGTAAAACATATATATAATATATATTATTATTATGTATATAATAATTTTATATATAATAATATTATAATCATTTATTATGATTATAATATATATATATATATATTTATATAACTTTTGTCATATTTTATATCTTGCTTTCTACAAGTGATATCTTCCTCTCCAACTTAAAATCTTACTTTCAATATAAAAATATTTATAGATATTATCATATGATTATATAATGTAAATGCCTAATAAGATATTATTATATACTTATATATAATATTATTATAATATATTATAAATATATATATTATATTTTATACTTAGTTTAATTGTTCTTATATATATATATATAATTGATATATGGTTCAGTAGTATCTTATATCTACATAATATTGGCAACTATGGCTTGGAATGGATGTTTCACTTCTGAGCGCTCGAGCGAACCCTGAAGGGGAAAACAATGCGATCACAAGGACGATGGAGGTAGGAATTTATGGACGTGTACGATTTTAGTTTATTCGCTGTTTTAACAAGAAATTAACTTTCTATCCTAAATTTTCTCTCTTTATATTAAAATCTTCTCTAATTTTAGGAATATATTTCACAAAAAATGTTTATAAAGAAAATTTTAGCAGAACTTATATCCATCACTAGTACCGGCGAAATATTCGTAGGCGCATAGTGCGCATAGGCGCTAGGCGTCCCATTTGATGTTTGTATCCGAAAAATATAGCGCATAGGCCGCTAAGCGCACATTATTAAAAATCTTATTTTTTTTGATTTTTTTTATTTATTATTACGTATTCTTCATATAAATAAATTTTCATAGGTTCCTGGCGGCATATTTTGGCGGCATAGCGCGCAGGCGCAACTTCAAAAAGGATTATAGTGCCGCGCCCAGCTCTGATATATATATTATATATATATATATATTTATTATATAATTTATCTATATTATATAATATATTATATATTTATATAATAATATATCATATCATATACTTTTAATATTTTTTATAGTATTTATAATTTTATTTAATTATATTAATATTTCTTTATTTATATATAATTTATATATATTAATAATATTTATTATTATTATATATCTCTTGTTATATATATTTATTATATTTATATATATTTATATATACTTATAATATATAACTGTACATATTGTGTTCTGTTACAAATGAGACACCACATTTTGAGTTATCTATAAAAAAGAGCCAGCCCGTTATACTTCAGCTATTATTGAGTTTGTCTAGAACAATTAAAAATTGGATGAGCCCATTATCTTACGATTGACATATGATTGGAAAAAAGTGTTATAATGGTTTGAAAATCAATTTTTGATTTTTTTGGGAGAATCTATTTAATAATTATGTCAAATTTCACAATTTTTGACCCATTTTGGTTGAGTTTCTTTGGGGGTTTTATCATCGTTAGTGTGAAATATGGAAGCAAACCTAGAAAATTATTACCATGATAGGTATATTATTTATGAGATTCGTTTTTCCATCTTCTTGATCTCTACCACAACAAATGTGTTGTGAAATTTTATGGCAGCCCATCAACACACTATGAGGACCGTGTCAGAGACACTGGGGTGTGTAAAAAAGATCCTCTAGTATACATAAAAAAAAAGACCCACTTTCAAATGTTTTGAAAAATTTGCAGGCATGGTGCTAATACAACTCCTCTCAAATGAAACTCATTATTGGACTTTATTTACATTATATTGTTGCTTGGGATGAAAAAAAAAAGAAAACAAAAGTCAATAAAAAAAGACCAGTTACATAAAAAAAAGACCACCCAATTCACGCCTCTTTTTTACTTTATATATAATTATTATATATAGAGTGATATTATATAGATATTATATATAAGTTATATATATATATATATATATATATTATACTTAGTATTTAATATATTATATATATATATAATATAGTTATCTATTTATAATTATATTATAGTTTTATTATTATAATAATATTATATATAGATTATTATATATATATATTATATATATATAATATTATATATAGGCGTCGGGCGGGTGACTGGGCCCACTCCTTTTTATGAGGGGTGATTCGGTCCAAAAATAAAATTGACATTTTTATTAACATATAATTAAATTTTAATATAATAAATAGTTAACTTATATTAAGTAATAATAAAATAAAAATGAAATTTAATATGAAAATACGAATTCCAAAAAGTGTCAAAATTTGTCCCCGTCAGAGAGGGGTGAATCTGACCACCACATTTTTAATTCTTATTTTATGTATCATTATTGACATTTTATTACTATTACTAATTTTAATAGATAAAAAATTATTATATTAGTAAAAATTAAAATATAAAATTGAATTTATACATAAAAGAATAATTTAAACAGATGGTCGATTCACCCCTCTATGGTGTCTGATTCAACCCTCCAAGGTGAGTCTGAATTAGCTTTATTTAAAATTTAATAAAACTATTATTAATTAAAAATTACATTATTATTTTTTTGTGTGGTTATGACCTACTATAGGGCCTTGATTTAAAAAAAAATAAAAAAATCCAAAAGAGTGCATTAGGGTAAAGTCGGGGCTGAAGTTAAACTAAAAGCGGTCCAAGTCACCTGCCGACGGGTATATATATTCCTTCCTTCCTAGCATTAACCACCCTATAATTAAATTTATAAGTTTTAAAAAATAAATGACCAATAGACCCTAGTAACATGGAGACAGTTTTAGTTTATCGAACAGAAAGTGGTCAGAGTTCTCTAGCAGGTTCAGGTCGCGAAAACATCACTATTTTGGCAGCCTGTAATGCTGCGGGTAAACATCTGGCACCACTGATCATGTACTCCTCCACAGGCGACGATTTTAACGATCTCCTGGCAGACTGGTCAGAAAATCAATTATTTCTAGCATTACTTATTGGACTGAATTATATCATGAAAAAGAAAGAAGACTGTAATTTGTGGACTGATGTTTTTTTATGAAAGTGCATAGCTTTTCTTGATATATTTTGAATCCATGTTACAAGTTTACAGACCCTCTCTGAACAGAGTTGAACTGGAGAGGAACTATCCAAGAACAAGGATCTTTAGCTGTCAACTTTTGACTAACCTACAAATTTTAATTTAACTTGTGCTAGGGTTTGCATTAAAACAAGATATTTTCCCTACGATGAAAGGGGAAAGACGTTAAGCCACTGTATTAGTTTGCCTATTTCCCCCTCAGGTTTTCTAAGGTGATGGACCGATTCTGTGTTAAAAAGTACCTGTGGTCCCAGAAACTGTCATCTTTTGCTTCTCCAAAATATCTTTGGCCAATAGAATATATCTCGTTGGCAGCAAGGAAAAATCAATTTAAATGACAAACTACAGAACCATTGCTTTAAACACACGCATTGCTCTGGTGAGCAATCAAAAAAATAATACAATAGTCCCAATATTTGTTAAGAACCTTATTTTCAATGTATGGAGGGTGTAGGGGAATTTAAAACCTATTTCAATGGAGGGTGTGTAGAACGTCGATCAATCATCTTAGATCTAAGGGATGAGGGGTTAGGTCGGCGGTTCTACTTAGAGGGTCACATTTCCCTTATACATTCCATCAGAAAAGCTCAAAATAAATTGTGAGTGTGAAAAAAAAAAAAAAAATTTATTTTTTTTAATTTTTTTTTTTATTATAATATCTATTAATAGTAATGGTGAGAACACTCAAGGATACATTGTAATAATGGTTTCGAAATAATACATATGGTTTGTGCGACTCTAGGAATGTGAGTTTTTGAAAGGTGGTGCTCTCTTTTTTTTAATGTTCACCATGGTCTTTTTTTATGAATAAAGTGGTCTTGTGTTGTCTTACCAGCGTTTGGTGTCAATATATATTTACCAAGAAGTGTTTACAAGCAAAATCAAATAAGTTTTAACAAGGCATATATATGCCTATAGGACTAGAGCCATGTGCTTATGATTAAGTGATTATAGAGAGAGTCTAATAATGGTAAAATAAGATTATACATGAATTATAGTGGCAAAAAAAATTAAGGTTTTGGTCTACTATATTATGTAACAGCACTTATAGGTATATATATATATATATATATTATAATATATATAGGTATATTTTTATAGTCCAACTTTTTGATAGTAATGTATGGTTATATTATAAGTATTATTATATATAATACTATATATATATATATTATAGTTATATAATATATGATAGGAGTATTGTATATATATATGTATATTTTGTATATATCATGAGTTTATTAGGTATATGTGGATAGTAAGTATCAGTAAGTAATAAGATATATATAGGATTTTATAGTAATATATATTTAGTGATGTATTATATTTATTTATATAATGAGAGGAGTAGTATAATTATATTGGTATATAGATAGTATATTATATGATATATAAGGTTATATATAATATATTGATTGTATGAGTGTTAGTTGGGGTATTAGGTTAGGTGTAATTGATGATATATTATTTATAGTAGTTAGTTGGATATTATGTGATGTGTAATATATATATATATGTATCCTTAAGTTATAATAATAATATATAAGGTTGGTGATATTAGTAATGATGTACGAATATGTCGGTAAAAGTATTTTGCGTGTTTATGTGCGCTTTTTGTGTACCTGATTCTTTGTGATTTTTGGATGTTATGTGTTTTAGTGAGTTTCTCTAAAATACCGCGGAATTAGTAGGTATTGTAGGTGGTGATGGGTTGTTGGGTCGAGTGGTGGAGATGTGAGGTTCGTTATTGTCTGTCTTTCTTCCATAACTATTACTGTACCGTGAATATGTTAGCTTTATAAACCATGGATAAATTACGTCACTAATTAAGAGAGGGAGTTTGTACGATATAACTTTAAGGAATTTTTATTTACAATTTTATATTTCAAAAAAATAAAAATATATGTCCAGATTAGTTTGTTATCGCAAAATTTATTGCAAAATCTTTTGTCAGTGTGTGTGTCAATATCCTAGTAGGATGTACCTTTTGTTAGCAGTTTTAATATTCTTGTAAAAAATCATGATTTCATTTAGATATAATACGAGGATAATGGACCAACATGATAGCGTGGCGAGTATATAGGAGAATGGCTATGCTATCAAATTTCTGTTTTATTCACATGTTGCCAAGGAAATCATTGCATTGCGATTCAATAGTTATAATCAGAAGAGATTCTGATGTTAAAGTTATATTTATATTTATTTCAGAAGCATATCCTCTCATTTTCCACCATATCAAACAACGGCAGGTCTGCAAGGAGCTTAAGACCTGTACATGATGCGAATCTGAAATGTCAAACAGCAATAGAAATGTATTATATTCAAAGACGGTTTTCTAGCACGCTGGAAGACAGACGTTATGATATGCACTTAAGGGAGATATTGGTTTTGAACCAAATAGTTCGCGGCACTAGTCTTCATGTACGCTGCTGAATGCAATTCAGAAAAATGTTGAGCTGAGATTTTTCAGTGGTCTAAATATTTATTCCATTTACTTTATAGTTTATACTAACATCACTAAAACATGCATTAAACGTGAATGAAACCCTTTGTCAAATGATCCCTTATCCAGTCAGAGAGATGGTACTCTATTATCAAAATCATCGCAACAGAGACCCATATAGAGCTTCAGTGGAATAATTACACTCGTTGAAGAGCTTAAAAAAAATTCAGTAAGAAAAAAGAACTTTCTATAGTTTGGAGCCACCATAGGTATGTAATGCTGCTACTTTCTTAAGTCTGTGCGATTCAAAGCTAATTTTTCAACAATGAATCAGATGAAACAAGTAAAAAATTGGTCCGTTTGAGGCATGGAAAGAAAAGCATGAAAATTTAGCTCCTGATTCTTCTTCTGTGACGATGATTTACGTAGTGGGGAAATTGTGAAGCTGAAAGGTTCCATTTTCACTTCTTTAATGGATTGTTTAAAGAAATTGTGGCATCAAAATCGCAACACTGTTAAAGAAAGTGAGAGTGAAAGATTAAGAAAGAGATCACTCATTTTCTGACGATTGGGATTAATTGTAACGATAAAGTAAAAAGGCTACGTAACGGAATTATTCAATACAAGAAATCAACAATATATAAAGTTTTTGCACCTACTTTGACGCAGTTGAAGACATGATATTCCCTTCAATTTTGGTGGAAAAACACTGGAATAGTTTTTGAATTTTGGATTAAAAATAGCAATAAAATACCTTTCAGATCCACCGCCATCAGTCGAAAGTGAAAGATATTTAGAACAGGAGATAATCAAATTGATGCGATTAAGAAATAGGTTGTCCCCCCCGAAATGGAGAACTACTAATGTTCTGTCATTTTAACCTTGAGCTTATTCAAATGAAGTTGATTAATATCTTCAACTACGTAGAACTTTCAATTTAAATTTAATTATTTTTAAATATGTGAATGTTGTATAGGTAAGAAATAGTTATTAACTGGATGATTTATTACTATTGTATAATATATATATAATAATGGTAAACATGAAATTTCTTGGAACGGGGGTTTTTCGCAATTGATTATTGATGTGCTGATTCCCAAAATGTAATCAGGATTTTGCATATCACATCGGAAGTTTGTGAGATATTGTGTTTCACGACCTGGCTCATCACTACATCGCCATAGTTGTTTCTGGAAATTTTCTTCCAGGTGCGAAGTAAGGTACGTGCAACTTTATACTCATTCTCATCCATTGAGAAAGAAAACTGTCTAGCAGTTCCTTGTATGCAGAATGTTAGTTGGTTTCGGTCTTTTCCATGTTCCCCTACAAGAATTATTCGTGTGCTATCATCTGAAAAAAGCATTCCGAGAGCTCTTGCCTCTACACAGTCCATTGTTGTACAAAGGCAGCATCACGGAAGGGTGTCCGTATTTGTGTGGGCCATCAAATATTCCAGCTTTTTTCTCTCGTCACTCGCCATGGACAACGTTGAGCCAAAATATTGCGGAAGCTTTCACATCGATGCGATCCGGGCCTTCACAAATTGTTTTCATCAAAACCAAGTTTAATGTGTAGTGGAGGTAAGATGATGTTTGTCTCTCTGTACAAGTGGTTCACGTACGATGGTGCCGTACACCGTGGCGTCTTCAAGGTTTCTCGACTCGGTGGCCATCTCTCATTTTACGCCAGTTGATCCTTTCGGCCACCCGGTTTGTCCCCAATAGCTACAGTGAAGCAGGGATATTGTGGTGAAACCTGCTTGCTGACAGAGCAAAATGTTCACCATTTTGAGGTCGACGCATATTTACCTCCATGTACCTGATATTGTAGCCTCTCCAAAATGTCTTGATTTTTGCAAACTCCTCTCATCAATACCGTACGGAGTAACCCTACTGGAACCGAAGCATACTGTTGCCGTTGTGTAACAAACACACACTTTAAATTGCTCTTGGAAGTGTCAATAAACAGTCGCCACTCATCTGCATCGTATGCTGGGAGTGCCCCCATAGGAGTAGTAGGCCTGCAACTTTACTGCAATCACAAGGTTACTTCTGACTGGAAGAGCCTCCGCAGCTCTGCTTTTCTGTTACGATAATATAATGTTACTCTTGTGCAATGGTCCAGTAGTCATTTTTCAAGCAAACAACATCGAAGCCAACAGCTCAGGACAACTTCGGCAAATTTACAACTACAGCATGATCAAGATCGTATCACAGTTTCATACACCCTAGGGTGAACAATGACTGGACCATCCGACTGTATTTCAGATGGATAAGATAGATCTCAGTCAGGTCATATTGTCCAATTACAATTGTAGACGTATCTAATATTTAATACAGTGTTCTTTCTTCCAGAATGATCGTCCGCGTATTAAGTTAACTGGAGTACTTATTTGCGTGAGCAACTGAGATAGTATGCGGAAAGGTAACGTCTTAACAGCCTACGTAAGTGCGGCACATGAATTTTTGTCATCCTGAGGATATAGCAAAGAAATAGTGAATCCGATGATGTGACCATCGAAACTCTGGGTGTTGAGTACACCAGAATACGAGAAATTATATGATGAGGATCAGCACACGCGTACAGAATTCTATTTTTAAAGTTCATTGAGCCAAAGGATTGAAATGTTGTCACGGAGTTACTTTTTGTTGAATCCGAGGGTAGGTAGGTATTAAGGTAGGTTTTCTTTATTTTTATCCGTGAAATTAGTTGATGAACCGGGAAACTTATGAAAGTAATTTCTTAGGGTCGGCCGAATAATCGAAGTGATTATCTCTCGGTCCGAATAATTCGGTATTGGCTGGGAAGTGAATGAGTGTTTTTGTCCGAATTACTCTTTTAGTCCTGAATATTCGTGTTATATTTCGGTATGTGCGGTGTTTGCCGGTGTGTTTCTTTGGTGTTAAACTATTCGGGGTGTTCACATTCCCTAATATATATTAGTTTTTTATTTTATATATATAGTGTTTTTAATATTATATATATATATATAGTTGTATTAGTATGTGATTATTATATGATGTAGATAGGTGAGTGTGATGTATATGAGTTAAGTGCATTGTAGTATTATAGTGACTATGTTTATAGTATTATATTTTATTTAGGTGGTATATATTAGTGAGTAATATTTTATATTATGTTATTGTAATGGGTAGTTTCTAATGCCAGGTGCTTTATGAAAGAGGTAATGAATATGATTAAAGTCTGTCATTTTCCTTATGTATTGCAGCAAATGTATGCCTTCAAAGCCAGACACTTTAAAACTAATTCATTACATGTTGATTACTCTGTCATAATTAAATTATAATTGTTCTGTTTTGTGTCAGTTTTCTGTTCAGATCATTTTACCCGGAATACACTTCCTTTGTTCTTCGGGCCAGATAGTTGAAGAAGAAGCAGAATGTTTAAAATTATGATATTAAGACTTCACTTTAATCCAGATTTTAGAGTTTTTGGTTATGCTTTATGTTTGTCTGTAAACTATACTAGCTCCACTGCCAGTTCATTAGACCATTTGAAGGAACTCCCCAGAAGCTTAGTCAACTCTTCTTTTTTCCGATAATCTCCGTATTAGGAGTTTTTCTCACCAAATGATGCATCTATGCTATAACTTCTCTTTTACTGCAGGCGCTTTTGCTCATATGTTTATGCTTATTGCTCTTTCTTCGGATGGGACATTTTTTTTTTCTTTTTTTTACAGTTTATCACCTTTTTACCTTTGTCTTTATTCACGTGGGAGGCAAGTAGGGTGCCTTATTTAAGGAAGGGGTGTAACATTCAACAAATATATTTTCAATTTTCTTCTCTCGCAAATTACGCAGATGAGCACAGAAACGCAGGCTTTAAAGTGAGGGGATTAATTTCAGTAGGAAATACAGAGAAGATGGAAGAGGATTCCACACAACAGAGGTGGCAGGAAGAAGGAGGCACCTTTTAGATCTAGAGATACTGTCTGGATTTGCTAATATATCAACAACGAGAAGACTCAGTGTGCCGACTCAAGCACACCTTGTGCTAACGAGTGGCGTGGCCTTAAAGTGGAATGGCAGGCGATAGGAAAAGTTCCCATCAAGCTTACTGGTGCCTGCTACGTAGATACCTAAGTAAGAAAAGAGATATCGACCAAAACATCATTGCCGCAAGTATAGAGGGTCAAGTGGAATAAGAAAGAACAGGACAGTTTAAAAAGCCTTTTTTCTTTGACTCGACCCCCCCCCCCAGATATGAAGATAACAGTACTCCAACAAGGGCGGATGAGACCCTGTATATACGGAGTAACTGAGAAGAGGGAAAAAAAGTCCCTCGCAGTCTAAACAGAATTCTCCGCGTTTCTTTGAGGCTTTTGCTTTATGCTGTAAACCTTTGTTGATGTTGAAGTGTTTCCAGACACTTTTTTGTTTATGTTTAAGTAGCCAGGATGTTTTTAATATTGTCAACCAGGTAAAGACGAAGAGAACCGTCAAAAAGTTAGATAGGAAAGTTAGAAGTGTGTTCCTTAAAGAGAAGGAGATTGTAAGAAGTGAGTGATTTTAAAGAATAATGAAATTGTCACAAGGTTCGGAGACAGAGCCCCACCTCAGGAAATTCTGATCCAGATTCCAGCGAGAATAAGAAATCAAAGCATTAAGCGAGAGCAAATCTAGAAGTAAAAGAAGGAGCAGAATTAAATTTATGAGTTTGAGAAATGTGTCTTCATTCGGCATAATGATAATAGAGTTGATGTGCAGGTGAGATCATTATGAAAAGTAGGAATAAAGTAGGAAGATAAGAAAAGACCTGAGTGATTAACCACTAAGGTTGACGAGATAAGGAAGAAAGTCGCACCATGAACATGACAGCACGATTACTTGAGCGATTTGTTAAGATACCAACTAGACACTTATATAATTTGCAAAAAGAAGGAAACCCAAAGAGAGGGGAGACTGGAGCAAATGACGTGGTGCCATATTGACCGGTACAAATGACTTTGGATATTGTCAAGCGCCACCACGCAAAGTCTCCCCGTAGTTCCTAAGGCCGGAAAACCATAAATCAGTAATGAGTAGAAAGTATATAGTCTCAAGTAGAACTCTCAGGCGCCGAAACAGACTCGTAAATGGTCTGATCGGAAAGAAGTGAATGAGATATCAGATTGAGAGAGAGAGAGAGTTGAGGAAGAGTTATCAAAGATCTTTTATGATAGAAACAAGTAAGAGCTTCCATATGGGCGATAGTTTAGAAGAGATCAGTAGCGGCCTTTTCTTCTTTTTTGCGGATTATATGGTTGGACATGTGCGTGCTTCCAACACTGAGGGAAAGTGTTAGTATTGGACATAAAGAATATACTTTTAACGAGGGGCGGGGATAGCACGGAAGACACTCCCTCAAAACTCAAGGGGGAATGCCATCCGGTTGGCCATCACCGCACTCCTAACGTTTTAGTCAGATTTAGGAGCCCATGCACCCGATCGTTATATAATGTAATCACATGACAATTAGGGCATACGGACACACTGAGAACGGAGAAAGGCAGGTAGGATGAATTAGGAATATGCCAGAATCGTTTCCGGCTGTTGATTTATGAGGAAATAGGGAGGCCTAAAGGCATTGGCCTTGTTCATTGTGAGAATTTAGCAAACAGACCTATCTATTGTAGCGAATTAGAGGAGGACATAGACAAGATTTACATGATTAGTTGTTGAGAGATGTATTTTGGAAGAGGCAGAATAGATTTGTCAGTTAAAGGAGACCAAAGGAGAATAGTCGCCACCTTTACGTTAATGATTGAATAGCCCGCTTTGCTCGTCGAAGAGTATCCATTGCAACAATTTCTAGCCGGATGAAAATTAGAAGAGTAGTAATAGGAGATTACAAGAATTTTTCCACATCTGATACCCACTCTCTGTCTCTAGCCTGAATGCCAGAGAAGCAAGCAAGATTTAACCATGGATTATAGGAAGAAAAATTTAGTCGAAGAAGGAATGAACCTAGCTCAGTACCCATCATGATTACAGTTCCACTTAGGTGCGTCAGATAGCTGAAGCATTCACTTCTTAGAGTCAGCAGTCATTCCAATTCTAGTTTTTAGCGTAGAAGCTAAGTAGGTATGTTTCCGATTTTTTCCCGATTGTTTATAACTCAAATGCCAAGAAACTGGTTATGGCAGGAGTGGAGCTAGTTGGAGAGAAATAGTATTAAAATTAAGAGTATAGGAGTGTCTTTGTGGTCAGATTACCAAATAGGAAGCGAGGTGGTTATTGTTTTGTTTTTATTAGAGGAGAATGGGGGACTAGTTGTAAACATGAGGGTCAAGTGTGTCAAGAAGGTTTTGTTAAGGTACGATCCCGGAAGCGTGTGTGGGTTCTTTAATTAGTATGCTCAGATCGTTGAGAATACTAAATGATTTGCTCCTCCTCCCCTAAATCAGTATGAAGAGAACACCAGACATTCAGTGTTATGTACAGGTGGAAATATCCAACTCCTAAATAAGAGGACCTCAAGTATTGGATGATTGAAGATATAAACATTCTCGTGAGAAAGTAGTAAGATATTCAAAAAAGGCGTGCAAATCTCTGTTCTGTAAGGAGAGCAGTAGCAGTCATTCGATTTTGGGTTACTTGGTCATGGACGTTCTATTTATGATTAGATCATTTATGATCGCCATTAAAATGTGGACAATCTGTCACTTTGCATTTATCTAGAACAGCAACAAACTTTGTTAATAAAACTAATAGTTACATGTTTCCATGTTTCAAATGGGCTTATCTGGTATGAGGTACAAACAGGATCTTCAGTTTCATTTTCAAATGACTCTTCTATATCAATTTTTTCACTTACTGCCGAATCTTTTATACTTTTTCCAGCATTCTTCTTGTCTTAAACATTTTTTTACTCTTTCTTCCTTTTCAACTTTTTTATCAATTCCTTCTAAAACACCCTTTCGTTCTTTCTGCCTCTGACACAAAAATTGTTTGTCTTCTATTTTCATAAGCCACAGAAAATAGGTTCTCCAATTTTTCTTTAAAATTGCATTCTTTCTGCTCCTGTGTTGGAGTATTTCGTTTAAAATGTTTCTGAAGAAAGCTCGCATTCATTATACAATGCTTCAAGTTTAGATATGCAATGCTGAGGTTCTCTATATGGTATTATTACCTTTGGCAAAAAATTGCTTCAGAAATTACAAGTCATGCACTTTCGCGTAGATTTGACTTCACACATCTATTATAAAATAATACTTGAGGTACTTGTTTATTTGAGGGTAGTTTGATACCTAATATTTGATTAGCTTCAGTTTCAATAAGGTAGATATTACTAAAAAGTTTATATGTATGAGCTATTTTTAACTGTGACAAAATGTGAACACTTCCCTCAAGCATTGACACAATACTGAAGTAACAACTTTATGTTGCATTAATCTTGATGCGTTTGCAGCTTCCTCTACTGTTAGTTGCATTTGGCGAATGATATTAAATAGTTTTAACATACTGTATATCAAATACTTTATTTTAGAACCATAATATCAAACTTATTATACTTTTTACTTATTTTACCATTATAAATCAGTTATTTTAATAAAGCTGCTTAAACTTTGATTTTATGTTAAAGACAATACTGACAGCCTTAGGGGGCACATGATAGTAGTATCTAAATGATCTGAATTTTTCCTCAAGTTACATTTACATTGGTTAAAAATTATCTGAACCTGAAAAAAAAAACAAAAGTTGAAAAACACGGACGACCCTAATGTGTACACATTCATGTTTTTTTTCTTTAAATGAATGATTGCGGCCTTTGCATGTGTGATAGAATGTGCTGAGTTACTAACCAACCACACTTACTACCAAATCATTTACTGCTGCTAGCTTCTGCCTGCTGCATGCTTCACTTGCCGGCTGATTATTTTGCCATCAAGTTTTTCCTGGGGTATCAAAAAGCTTCTCTGTTAGAAAACTTGGAAGAGAACAAAACAGTGAGAAAAGGAAGCCAGAAATAATAGAAAAGGTAGTTGTTTATTTTCATTATTTATTGTTTTCAGCTTAGCTATAGAGATTTGGGTAAATAGTAGCTTCATCCCAGATTTTTATAAAAATCACAGGATATACTCTTAAAAAAAAACATGGCAGTCTCTTTAGGAAAAAAGTTACAGCCTCTCAAAGTTGTTAAAACTCCCATAGACTTTTCATTTTTGATCCATCCAGGTTAAGTCTCATTTCAGGCCATGTTTTGTTACGAATACACAGAAAATCTATGTACGCTGAACAAATCTTATCATAACCTAAACTAGGATGGCCGTAAACCGAGCATGAGGCCCACAAATTTTTTTTATAAGAAAGCCTAATGGAAAATTTTAAACTTTGAGAGGCTGTAACTTTTTTTCCTAAATACTTAAATCATATTCGTTTTCTTTATGCTTCATTATTATTTTTTTAAGAATAGCCTATATCCTATGATTTCAATTTTATATATATATATATATATATATATAACTATTATATATATATATCATATATATATATATATATAATATATATATATATATATATTATATAATATATTTATATATATATATATATATATTATATATATATATATATATATACCGTTATATATACGGAGAAAGAAGACCAGAGGGCATACAAGAAAATTAAGAAGAAAGCATGCCATCTTGATATAAGAAAGTATACATTCAGCAATAGGGTTGTTTAAAATTTTTGTTTGAATGATTTGCCACAGGAGGTTGTGTTGAGTGTGACTCAATTGCAAACATTTAAGAAAGGGTTTGGGTATCTATATGGATGGGTTGGGTATCACATAGTATATTTAGACGAAGCCAAATTGGCTGGTTTTTAGTTATAGTAGTTAGTAATGTTATAGCTACTGCATGGGTGACCATAACTTAGTTATTAAGGCATGTGGATGGTTTGGGTAACATGTATCATTTTTTTTTTACTAAGCCAAATTGGTGGATTTTGGTTACAGAATTTGACAAGCCTAGGGTGCTTTGTGATTTGCAAGAGCATGTTTGGTTAGTGGGTTGACTGGGACAGTCTCGATAGGCCCATGTGGCTTCTTACTGTCCCTATATTTCTTATGTTTCTTATGTTCTTATATATATAATAAACTGAGGCTGTAACTTTTTTTCCTAAAATCGGGGTGAAGCCCTCTACACTACTAGTGATTTGCTTTTCAAGTTAATAGGTTAGTTGGTATCTTTAAAATTATTCTGCCCCTCAGTGGTGCCCTAAACCTTTTCTTTATCTGGAGTAAAATCTGTGATAAAATTATAATAGAGTAAATATTATATAATAAAAGCCCAATTATAATGTTCTTATTGTAACAATTTTCTTAATGAAGAAATAATAACAGATCTACACACCTTTCTTAATCAATGAACCTATTTAAAAGAAATTGTCCTATTTGCTGATGATCCTAATAAGGAAAGATGTTTAACAAAGAATAAAAGGAAGAGGTTTTCTTTACCTCACCCCTTTAACCCTTTGCTTCTCACACAGACGAACTCAGCAATCAGCATCCATATATTATCATATGCTTAAAGGCAGGCCTTAGATTAATGTACTTATAATATTGATATATCAATATCTTAAATCTTAATATATTGACTAGTTATATATTGAAATAAAATAAATTTATATATATATTTAATCATATATATATATATTATATTATATATACGTGAATGTGATACACGATCATACACTCGTTTGGGCGATACCGGTACATTGGTACTTCGAAAAATAGCTTTGGCGATCCAGTATCGAGAAACTTATCATGCACACAGTTAGGCGATGCGTACTCGTACTAACGCTATCGGCCGTACAGTTGTCGTAGACAATCGATACATTTATTCTATATGTGGGAAACAATAACTGATAATTGGAATTTCAATATAATTATAATATTACATATGAGATTGTGCAGGCAGAGATGTCAAACACGACGCCGCCTGGGCCGCATGCGAGCCCATCAGCTTTTCCCATGAGCCACAGCCATGAATTTAACAAATTTCAAGATCATTGTATTTTTGAACTTTGAAATTATTAATAAATTAATTCTATATATATATATAAATATATATATATATATATATAATATATATATATTATAAATATATATATATATATATATATATTATATAGTCTATATATATATATATATTTATATAAATATATATATAATTATAATCATATATGTGCCACTCCAGCCAACGAGGACTGTTTTGTAGTCAGTGTGGCACTCACGGAAAATGAGTTTGACACCCTGCTATAGGCAAATAGATTATGTTGTTCTCTGTGTATTCTTTTATATAATATACATATATATATATATATATATATAATATATATATATTATAGTAAATATTATAGAATATGAGCTATAATATATATATATATATATATTATATTATATATATATTTATATATATGCAACAGGAATATTTCTGTAATGATGGCAATTATTATTATTAATACTTGTTGGAATAAAGGTGTCTTATTAAACTGGAGAGTTATTTTTGTAATCATTATAGGTTATATCGGTATGCCGATGCGAATTCCTCATGAACTTCGAATTTGCAATGAAATCGTGTAGTTTCGTGCTGAAATTGCTTCTAATGACAGAAGTTATGTAGTTTTCATTGAGACGCGTCATCCAGAATCAAATTTGTTATTTGCTGTCAATCCCCGCGGTAAGATAGTTTGCAGCTTATGTGTCAGCCGGGGAATAGTTTACTAACCAATAGTAGTTGTAATACGTCAGAAAGGCTGAATGGGAGGTAGACACCTCATATAACATCACTAGCCAGAAGAGCATATTACATTTATGTGTAATATTTAATAATTACAATTTTCAATCTTTTTCAGCCAACTAAATTATGATTTTCGAAGGTAATATGACACACTACTGCTGTAGGGGATCGTAGTCTCGTCAGTATCACTGCACACAACAGTCACGGAGCACTTAACGAAGTATAATGTGTGTAAGCACGCAGGCTATTTAATTTGTTATCACATTGATTAACATAGCTATTAATAATAGTATACACCACAGGAACTGATGCGGATATGGGTCTGCGGACTTTCAGTTTTTCTGGAAGGCTAAGAAATGGCCCCACATCGTAGCTTACGGAGGTGGTTAATAGACGAGAGCACTCCAGATCGATTATTCCTTTGGAAAAAAAAGAAAAAAAAAAAAAAAAAGATTAAAAACTTTTACCGATGAGCAAAACTCCGGATCCTTTATAAAATCAGCAAGATTGTACATCAAGAGTTTAAGAGGCATAAGGTTCGCAACTACTCATCGTGTCGCACCTCAAGTCACCTCCCCCTACCCCTGACATGGAGTTTGATCGTTCTATGTATAACAATCAACGGAGCACCCAACAACCTAACGGTTCACGGCAGACAGGACGAGGTACGCGGGCTGTGCATTCTACAATATGTCAGAGATTTTTCGATTACATGAGCACCACTATGGTGCATGTGTTCTCGAGGACATCCCCGAATCGTACTCCCGGACGTTGTTTAGTTCGTAGTCCAAATGTGTTCTCATGTTTTGACATATACAAATGAATGATCTTGACGCGCAGCTCGTATTTGTGGACGGATGATGTCAGGTTTACCAATATTGACACGATTAATGGGTGGAATTATCGGTACTGGACGAGGAAAACCCGCATATCCCTACAGCACGCGACACCATTAGTTTAATCCATACAGAATGTGTAGTGTGAACTGTAGATAATATGCTGATGGCCGACATTTACCATAGAAACCTAGATAGCGAATGAAATCAAGAATTTCTGGGACATACTATGTCTGACCTTCCTGTGACGTACCATTACAGACCTAAATTTGTACACTACAGCATGAAGGATCCAGCACATTACTGTATGGGCTGTGCAACATCATCTAAACGTAAACCACCCCAGTGGCCTCCTAGAATCTAGATCACCGGACCTTACTCACCGACTTACTAACTGGAAGTTTACCTGTGGGGCACTGAGAACCGTGTCTATGGTGGTACACAACACCGGTAGCATCAGTTTAATGACCTCTTAAGTCGAATCATCCACTCTTGTCTGATAGTCGACTCCGAAAATATCACATTGGCAATATAACAGAGTGGATCAGACGGGGCTGAACTTCTGCGTATGGAATAGAGCAGACATTTCGAAGCACCGCGTATTATGTATAACATGCATACTACGATGAAGAAATGTACTACAGTAAGTCAGAAAGTGGCTACAGGAAAGGATTTCATACTATAGCCGAAATAATACTTATTTATGGACTGTAATAAACGGATGTGTTACAGAATTATAAATCATTTCTATATAAACCATAATGTTCATCGTAATTATTAATAGCTATTATAGTACTAATATATAAAACGTACGCTGGTATATGGGGGTTTGGCCCTCAATTCACCATGTCTAACCTATTTAGATAACATTGTTGGTACTATTAACAGCAGCAGGCACGTATTTTTCGCGTGTATTGAGAGGTAACTACCATTTGAATCGAGATGACTGTCTCTATAACCCTAAATAATTTCTGAATATAAAATTGCAATTTAATTATCGGAACCCAACACCGTTTTAATAAAAATTGAAGAGGTTCAATGAGCATTCGCATCTGCAGACCTTTTTATTCCTGACAAGTTTCTTAATAATTGACATCATTCACGGAAATATTCCGTTGTTAGCACATACACTGAGAATCAACATCACGCACGGCACGTGCAACACACACCTACCAACACACACAAACACACAATATATATATTATATATAATATATATATATATATATATATAGTATAATATATACTATATTATTATATATATACAAAATTATATAATATATATATATATATATATAATATAATATATAAATATATAATATTATTATATATATATATATATTATATATAATATATATATATATATATATATATATATATATTATATAATATATATATATTAATATTATATATATATATACTGAGACCCTGTTGTGTTATAGGAAGAATGGGTAATTTTTGAATTTATAAAAAAATAAGTAAAAATTGCTAGAAGCATTAATAAATAGCATTTATAGTAACTTTAGATGCTGAAAATGAATGCATGGCCATGGAACAGCGGAAATGAATGCATAGTTTACAGGGAGCTTCCCTTCCCGTGCCCCACCAACCCGTGAGTGCTGAAATAATAAAATATATCTTTAGTAAAAAAGTTTATATAAGCATATAATTTTTTTTAAACACACCACATCTTGCAGTATTAGTCATGAAGTATGAAATTTATGCATCCAACTTTTTTCAGACTCATTTCTAAATTTATTTTTAAAACTTTTCGTTCACTACGGATCATTACAACATTTTCTTATAAGTTTCATTAAAATCAGTGAGTGTAAATCAGCTGGTGTCTATAATTATAATTGATAATTTAATAGAAATATTGGGCGAGGCCTACTTTTTCATATAATAATTAAAACAAAGTTTTACCACATAATGTTACACGTACATTCTTTCACATCGTCTTCTAAAAAAAAATTAAATAAAAAAAAATTATTCCAGTAACAAGGCATGGCCATGATACACCAAAATGTACCGATTAAAAGTACCGATTTTTTCGGTAACCGGTAAACACAATTTTGGATTGGGCGGTACCGTTAGCAGTCGGTATTTTCAACAAGTGTTGGGCGATACAGTAATGCGGTACAAAAAAGTATTCGCCCGGTAATGTACCGCGGACGCCCATCTCTGTATATATTTATATATATATATATATATTATATATATAATATATATATATATATATATATATTTATATAAAATATATATATATATTTTATATATATATATATATATATGATTAATTACCTTTGAATGAATGGAAAAAAATAATAAATTAATAATAAATAAATAATAAATAAATAAATAATAAATAGTAAATAAATTAATAGATAATAAATGATAAATAAATAAATCGATAATAAAAATAAATATAAATTAAAAAAATAAATAATAAATAAATAAATAAATAAATAAATAAATAAATAAATAATAAGTAAATAATAAAGAAATGAATGTTTAATTAATATTCATTATCACTGTACATTGCCCCGCACTAGATGCACCAACACCCCGCACATCACAGCACCGCACCACACCGTACCGCCCCGCACCTAGCAACGTCTCTAGCAACGAGTGGAGTTTGCAACACAGGACCTTCCCCAAACTTCCTACATCTGGTGGTGCCGTAACCTCGTCATAGATGAGGTTTCGCGCCGATACGCTCCATGTGAGATGGAGCTGAGCACCAAAACTTTGAAAGGGCTGTAGAAAGATGAAATGTGGAGAGTGTATAGAAGAGGAAGGATAAATAGGAGTTGGAGAAGGAGTTGGAGTCGGAGTCGGTACTTGTGCAGGCGCCGATGCGGTGCTGAATTTGTAAATATTTACTTAATAATACAATATTGGTATCAATGTATATGTTTATAAGACGTAGATCTCTAACATGAGGGTCTCAAGTTCCTCAATTGCGTCTGGGGACCCCCCAGAGAGTACCCCAACTGAAAGCAAAAGAAGAAATGCACGGTGCGCATAAAAGAATGAGAAGAAGATGAAGAAAGGAAGAAGGAGTAAGAAGAAGTCTCATGTGTCGGAGCAAATGAACCATAGCCAGCACCGGTGCAAGAGCCGGTGCGGTGCCGAGCTAGTAAATATCGGTTTGATGAAACAATATTGATCTTAATATATATGTTTATAAGGCCGTAGAACTCTAATATGAGGGTTTCAAGTTCTAAAGGGGTCCAGAAAAAAAGAAGAAAAGTACAGAGTGCGTGACTTAAGACAGAGGAAGGAAGAATGGGGAAGGATGAAGTAGAAGAAATGAGAAGTAGTCTCTTGTGTCGCAGCACTGAGCAGGAGCCGGAGTCGGAGTCCGAGCCAGAGTTGAAAAATTGTTACAAACATATAATGGAGTCAAATATTTTGTCCTTATTACATGTTTATAATGCAGAAGATTTTGAATTTGAGGGTTTCAAGTTCCTAATTGGTGTCTGGGGATTCACAGGAGCGGGTCCCAACTGAAAAGCACAGATTGTCTGGTTGAGGAGAAATGCACGGAGTGCATAAGAAAAGAAGAAGATGGAGAATGGAAGACAATAGATGATTTCAGAGGAATCAGAAATGGTAGTATCCCCATATGAGATTGGATACCGAAACCGAAACAGGGTTTTACCCATAAAATGGGTTTTACCATTAAAAATGGAAAGAATTCAGCTAATAATAATAATTAATTACATACTTTCAGACAATATGTCGTACAGTATATATCAATCTTAGCCCAAAGAGCTTATTAATTATAACACCTCTCATCTCTCTCTCTCATCCCACAGAGCTTTTTAATTATACACCCTCTCTCTCTCTCTCTCTCTCTCTCTCTCTCTCTCTCTCTCTCTCTCTCTCTCTCTCTCTCTCTCTACCAATCTTTCTTAATAAATACATTTTCTATCTTAACCTAACACAGCCTTACTGCTCACATGACTGATTCTGTTCTAATATGTACAGGTCGTCATTTGTATTGCATCACACAAGGATAACCCGTTTCCTAAAGGTTGAATGCTGACATTTATATTTATAAATCTCTTTTTTTTATGTTCAACTAATATATTTCTTTTCCTAAGTTAAAACATGTGAATTTTATTTGCTCTATATAATTTTATTTTGCATTTATACTTTCTCTTTAAATTTTTCTATTTAAATTTTTTATTTTTCAAATATTTATTATTTTTTATTTATATTTTATTTTTATTTCTTTTAAAAAATTATTTTGTTTTAAAAAATTCTTTTAATTTATTTTAATTTTATTTATTTAAATTATTTATTTTTCAAATTTTATTTATTTTTTAATTTTATTTATTTAAAAAATATATATTTCATAAAAACTTATTTATTTATTTTATTTGTTTAAAACATTTTGTTTTTACTAAAAAATTTATTCTTTTTATGTTCATAGCGCAAAAAAAAGCGTTTTGCACACCGTAAAGCAGTAAATAAGTAAATCAGTAAAGCAAACCACCCACCCCTGCCCTCCCACTCTTCCATGATTTATTGATCTATTGATATTTATGGTATCATTTTTGATAAACATAACATAAAAGTAAGCTCTTTAAATAAAATATCATAGCAAAATTTAAAAGTTTATTGACCATAAAGCAGGAAACCATTAAAGCAAATCCTCCACCCCTCTCCTCTCACCCTACCATGATCTATTGATCTATTGATTCAAGTCATATTTTGGGTGACATTTTTGATAAACAACATAAAAATAAAACCTTTGGATAAAATATCATAGTAAAACATAAAAGTTTATAGACCCTAAAGAATAAATCAGTAAACCAGTATAGAAAACCACCCACCCCTCTCTTATCACCCTTCCATGACCTATTGATCTATTGATCTATTGTTCCCTAATGAACTATTGATTACAGATTTTTTGGGGTACATGTTTGATAAATAGTAACACATGAATATCAACAGTAAACAGACACTAAATCATAAACTTCAAACACCCACTTCCACTCCCACCCATCCATGATCTATTGATCTATTGATCTATTAATCTATTGATCTGAAGATTCAAGTTATATTTTGGGTTATATTTTGGGTGTCATTTTGTATAGGACAATATGAAAAAATAAGTTCTTTGTATAATTATTACATATAAAAAGGTTCTTTGAAAAAAATGTCATAGTAAAGTGTAATAGTTTGCTGACCATAAAGCAGTAAAATACTAAAGCAGAGTCCCTAGCAAACTACCCACCCCTCCAACTACCACCCCTCCATGATAAATTGATCTCTTGATTCAAGTCATATTTTTGGTATCATTTTGTAAAGCACAGTTTAAGAAAATAAGTTCCTTATATAAATATTAATAAAAATAAATTCTTTGAACAAAATATCATAGTAAAATGTAATAATTTAATGACCCTAAAGCGGTATGCAGTAAAGCACTAAAACAGTAAAGCAAACTACCCATCCATTCCCCTCCCACCCTTCCATGACCTATTGATCTTTTGATCTATTTATCTATAGATTTATTGATCTATTGATTTAAGTCATATTTTTATGTATCATTTTGTATAGCACAGTATAAAAAATCAGTTCTTTATATAAATATTGCATAAAAATCAGTTCTTTGAATAAAATATCATATTAAAGTGTAATAGTTTTCTGACCCTAAAGCAGTACAACAGTAACGCACTAAAGCAGTAAAGCAAACTACACACCCTTTCCACCCGTGTTATGATCTATTGATATATTGATCTATGCCTCAAGTCATATTTGAAGCTTCACTATTGACGCTAAAGCAGTAAAGTAACTACCATTCAAAGTTTCAACTTTTACCATCAGCTGTTAACATATGAAACTCAATCATTACTATACAAAACATAACGTAACTAACATACCATGCGTACGAATAAACTGCTATCATTAACAAAGGAATTAGCTTAACAACAGTATTGTAGCTAACAATGCCATGCATAACTCGTCATTACCCTACCTTTTGTATCATATCTATATCGCATCAATGTTATTAAACATTGTATTATTTAACATAACCTAACAAAATTTATCGTAACCTATCCCATCTATCATACAGACCAACGAATAAATGCTACCATAACAAAGTTTGAACATCAATAAAGCTAACATAATATTACCTGGACAAAGAATATAACGTACTACAACAAATCTAATACCTTTCTCACGAATAAACTGCTAACATGAACAAAGTTTTAATTTATCAACAAAGCCAACGTAAAATTACCTGAACTAATAACAATGTATAACAACAAACCTTACGTATGAATGAACTACTAACACTGACAACGTTCAAAGTGTAATATTGATAAAGAACCTAACATAACATACCTAGCAAATCTTAGCATACTCCTACTTTTCAATTATATCTATAATATATCAACGTTAATTTTCACATAAACATAGCAATATTTAACAACACCTATCAAAATTTTATCATAACCTAATTTCTAACATTAACAAATTTCCCTACTTATCAAAAATAAAGTAGCTAACAGTGCATATAAAAATTACAATTTTTCAGCATATCAATGCTAATTCTACATTGGCATATTAATATATAACAAAACTTAACACAAATTTATCATAGCTTAACCTAACTATCAAACTAATCAACGAATAAATGCTATCATAAGAAAGTGCTCACATCAATAAAGCTAACAGAGCATAAATTGAACAAAGAACATAGCATACCTAACATACCTAACCTACGAATAAACTGCTTTCAGTAACAAAGTTCTTGGCTTATCAACGGTAAAGTAACTGACGTTGACCATTAAACTTTTTTTACAGTTTTCACCACCACTCACAGGCAGAGCCCTATTCAAGGAGGGGGTGTTACACGCCTCAGAATCGAACAACTAACGCAAATTACGCAGATGAACGCACACGCTGGCTTTGAAGTGGGGGAGATTAAATTCAGCAGGAAACACAGAAGATGGAAGAGAATTACACAGAACAGCCTATCTCCCATTTTCTATCACATCTATGACATATCAATGTTAATTTAATATTAGCATAGTAGCATTTATCACATTATAACCTAATTAACTTATTGAACTACGCATAAATGCTAATATAAAGTTTTAGCGTCAATAAAGCTGACATAATATCACCTAAACTAAGAACATATCATACCTGACATACCTAACTTACGAATAAACTGCCAAGATTAACAAAGTACACAGATTAATATCGGTAAAGTAACTAACATTGCATCACAAAACGTAACCTACTCCCTTACTTTTCTATCACACACACACACACACACACACACACACACACACACATATATATATATATATATATATATATATATATATATATATATTATACTATATATATATATATATATATATATAATATATAAAATATATATATATTCATATATATAATATATATATATAATATATATATAGATATATATTATATAATATATATATATATATATATATAATATATATATATATATATATACACAAATATATAGAGATATATATATATAATATATATTATATATATATTATATATATTATATATATATATATAATATATATAATATAAAATAATATATATTATTATATAATATATTAAACATATTTTTTTAAGACCACTTTAAAATGAAATAAAGGATAATTTAAGAAAAAATAGCTAAATGCGAAAATGTTTACGTTTCCGAGACTTATATCTTTAGTCCTCCTCATCAGAATAATTTTTTTTTACAAATTATCAAAACAATAAAATTAAAAAAAATATTGAAAATTATAATAAAAAATCGAAAATAATAAAATTTTCAAGCAAAAAAACAGAGTGGCGTCACTATTCTTTAATCCTTATTATTTATCTTATCCAAAAAGATTAATTAATATCACGAAGAAGTCTTAATTTGATTCTGTATATAAATCTTTTTGTGATGGGATCAAAATTGAAAAATCCTTTCTGTTGTTTAAAATTACTTTTTGTGGAAATGAAAAAGGACTCAATCAATTTGGAACGAAACAAATTTTCTTGTGATAAATGTCTAAATACAGCAATATTTTCATTTCCTCTCCTGACTTCACCCATATGTCTGGACAATTCTTGTTTTTAAAGGTCTTTAAATATTCTCCGAACTATAAATCATTGGCAACAGTATCTGCAAGGAATGTTGTAACAATCCTACCATCGGCCATCATTCTGTGGTATTCTGGTAATTATTAGTATATTTAGGATTCTTTGAAATTGTAATCTAGGAAGACTGAAATTAAAATTGGTATTCAACAAGGAAAATCATGTTATTAATTGGAATGGTGCAGAATTTTTTTTCGTTCCAAAGATAATAACTTAGATCAATTGATTTGGAAGTAATGTACGACAGTGACCTTGATGTCGATTACATATAAACCATTTTCCATCTAGTGATGATAACGAGGAAGAAAATGCACATACCCTTCGTAAGGCAAAAAGGGGACGACGCACTTCAACTCTCACACAAAATCCAATTTTATCACCTATGCCTAACACCAACAGTTCTGAAGATAATCAGTCAATTCCTTCTGCCCCATAATATGGCTACATTAGTTTTTAGAGTATATAAATAATATAGATATATATATATATAATATATATATATATTATAATATATATATATATATAAAATATATTATATATATATATATATATATATATATATATGTATGTATGGTTACTTATAGTATATAGAATATATATATAATAGTATAATATAGTATATATATATTAATATCATAAATATATATATATATAAATATAAATTAATATATATATAATATATATATATATATATAAATGTATACTCATATTTAAGCATAGAACACCATCACCATTTGAGGTAGTAATAGTGTATGTACTATTATCAGTTTTATGGGATATGATGACACTACACCCGCTCATCACGGAGCCGCCTCCAGGAATTGACCTAAGAAAATATAATTTGAAGAGATGATTCACTCTAGGTAGAGCCGACACGATGACGGACCTCCATAGCCCTTATCTCATGCAAGAACATTTAGAGTCCTCCGGAAACTAAAGTCGCAGCCAAGTACATGACTCTTTTCATAACAGGCCAGGATAAACTATAACTTTCGTAGAATTCACACTTGATATGCGGTGTTCCTACGATATCCATGCACTTGCACATCGATCAGATGCTTTGTATAGATAATATGTATATCGACAGAGCTAACAGTCACGTCAGGCGATCGTAATCTAACAAGAAGAGTTGCTAACCGAGCCGAGGCGAGTTGCTATCCCACACGGGCTATAGGCTTCGCATTAGAGCTCAGAATCACTATATAAAACAATAACGTATTGCTACTAGAGTCTATAATAATACTACTTCTGGGATCAGAATTAACACCTAGAGTGCATCATGACTAAGCAATGTATTATCAGTACAACTACGAGGATCTGAGATCCACTCGTAGATCTCGCTGACGGTTATCAACTTCAAAGCGCCTTATCAAGAATGAGCGTACGAGATCTATATAGTGACAATATACGGAGGTATCGGAATATAAGAGCTGCAATGTAAAGCACGTCCGGGGGATAAGCAGCCCCGATTATCAGCAACCCAACCCATATAATATACTATAAAACAAATCTATATATATATATATCCAATTAATACTACATCACCGCACAGATATATATATATAATAGTAATAGTATATATATCGGTAGGAATTCAAAGATGTCATACTCAGGCGTATACGATTCTCGATGAAAGACACCTAATTAGAGCCGAGCGGCGCCGGATCGAATATATAATACGCAACTTTTGCGACACGGTTATCGGCCATATCCTACACGTCGGTAAACATCAAAATATTTCCGGGAAGTGGACGTCACCATATAATGCTTATACGATCGTATTTACACTGTATATAGTCAAACAATCTATATAGTATATATAGGATGATATATATATTTAGTACAGAATATGAAGTTTTTAATATATATATATCAGTTAGTGATTATTTCGTGGTGTGAAATATATTGTATATTTATAATATTTCAAAAAAATCAGTTGTTTTTTCCCCATTTCAAAAAATAATGGTCATGTTTAGTCTTAGCAACTCAGGTCGTAATTGCTCCAAAAGTGATGAAACTCTTCCAGAGGAATGAAGAACATTACCAGCAAGCAAGAACAATCGAATTATATTCTATTATACTCAAAAAAATTTCATAAGAATATATTTTATAAATTTTTAATACAAATCTCTTTCATTTGTTTTTTATAAAATCTTTTCACGGATTTCTTAAAGGTTAGTGTTCATTCTGAGTATCCCTCTCATCATTTATTGTTTATATATAGTAGGAGAGAAGATGGAGAAATATTATAAACATGTTACAACTAACGAAATATTAGAAAATATATTATTTCATATGGGGGTAGTTCGTGACTATTAATACGATTTTGAAAAATTTAAATAAATATTTGGAGTTTTGAAATGGGTTTGTATACGATGCACTTCCACGACGACGTGTTTGTGGTGACAGATAAGAAACCACGCGCACACAGAGTATTTGTTGAGTTCGATTGAAACCTCACATGTAGATCAAAATAGAGGTCACTCCGGATGGGTGGGAGGAAAGCGATCGTTACGTTTGCCTATTCACTGTTCATGAATCTATTGAGTGCGTCTATACTCGCTACTTATACGGTTAATACTTAATAACCGATCCTTGTATATAGACTATTCACGATAAAATCATATTCAAAACGATCTATGGTTTATTATCGTATAATCATTCTAAGTAATATATTTATATAACGTACTGATTTTTTTATATTGTGCTTTAGAAAATGGTTATACAAAATATGACTTGAGTGAATAGATCAATAGATATTAGGCGAGGGGTGGGAGGGAAGGGGTGGGAGGGGAGGGAGGGGTGGGTAGTTTTGCTAGGTGCTGTGCTTATTAAGTGCTTTACTGCTTCTGCTTTAGGGTCATAAAACTATAACACTTAATACTTGATATCTTTATTAGATAGCGAGCATGTTTATGTCTTTTATGAGCTAAGAGAAATTATGAAAAATAGAAGTTTTTCTTTTTTCTTTGTCTATACAAAATGATACCTCAAAACTGATTTGAATGAATTAAAATCAATAGATTAATAGGTCAATAGATTGTAGATCGAGGTGGGAGGGGTTAGGTAGTGGATTGATTCTGATTTAGCGTCGACACCTCTAATCTAGGAGATCATACACATAGGAGGGCATATTAATTAATATACCTATCTACAGCAGTTGCCTATTCTATATCAATCAGCTAACAGCGAAGCTAGACATTGGAAGGATTGAAGAAGGACTGCCTGCAGCTTCTTGACTACAATCGACACACAGCGTATTATCACTATCTAGTACTAGTACTATCTTGCCGTAGTAGAGACACTGACTCGCGCGAGACAACTTCCTCAGAGATTTGAGGTAGAATTTAAAGAGTATTTGAACATATAGACAGCGCACTACCCAATATGGATAGTAGATGATTTATACAACATCATATAGCATGTGTGAGCACGCAGCAGTAGTCTTATGAGCAGTACCTTGAAGAGAGCACTGCAGAGATCGGCGAGGACAGAATGTGCGATACCACTACCTAAGCAGCTAAAGCGCAGCACTGGTTAATCAGACGTACATATAGCCAGTCATTAGAAAACGATTAAGTAGAGCCACTACCTGAGATATTAGTCTACTAGAAGCGATCGTACGACTTGTCTACATCTAAGACGTCAGTTACAATCGTGTCATGTATGCATATATCTTATAGCTAGCGTCTACGCGCATAGCGTAGCCAAGTAGGCTTAACGTGTCTCTATTATAGAGGCATAATGGTAGCACACAGTGATCAGAGGATATACAATATACATAGGCTTCTCAGTATCAGAAGGCTATATCAGAGGGAACGAAGGTTGAATACTCGCAGAGATGTATACATCAGCAGATAGATAGCTACAGCAGAATAGCAGTCCAGCTACTTACAGCATATCAGTATATACAGTATACTATACAGAGAGTAGGACGACACGATCGAGTAACGATGCAGTACGCTTTGCGCGTAGTATTGTTTTTACTGAAAAAGGGCTCTAATTCACATGATCGGTGACAGGACTCGTATATCGAAGACAGCTACGTAGTCATAGAGGTGCGAACATTATGAGTCACCTACAGATATGATAGGAATGTTATAGTTTAGTTTCAAAGCAAGATTAAGTGTCAGTTCTACAGAAAATTTAAGTTAGATGAACCGTAGAAGGCAGGTGCGATGATGACGTAGCTGTAGCTACGTATTATGATGCAGTAGTAAGAGACAGAGGACGAATGAAATAAACAATGGACTAATCGAGCAGCGACTTCGAATAAATGTAGTATCACGACATTGCTCCTCTAAGGATGAGACTCACTTGCTCAGACACAGAATAAACTAAGTAACAACATCTATAACTACACATGTTATCACATAAATGGAGTTACGTGGCATTGATCTACTCCGAGGACGGTGCACTCGCAGAGAGCATGACAGTTGTGACGAGCGCTCGCGATACCATGCTTGATCAATGGGGATATGTCTGCACTGTGCCTACTAGAGACAGATCGCTTACTCACGAGAAGCGAATTAAATGTTTTAGGGTCGTAAACTGCTTTCACAATTTTAACCTATGATACATTTTATTCACAGGAACTTTATTTTTGTATCAAGCTATGTTCTAATCTAAAAATGATATCCTACAATATATTGGACATCTTAGCACATAGAGTAAAGATTTTCAGATACAAGTAACCATGCGATACTATAGGTATAGTGTAGGTCATACCTAAATAAGATTCATAGGTGCACAATATTAAGCTCTACGACCAGAGCAGAACCAGAAAGTTATCTCAGGAGAACGTAAGTGATGGAGGAAATGGGCCAAGAGGAAAATGAGGGAATCTACTGCGACAGTTTGCTAACATATTAAGGAAGCAAACGTATCCGAGCTGATAAGTATAAGTCGCAGATGCTGGGATGAGACTCAGAGGAACATCGAAAAGTTCTATGCGATCTATATCCACTACGCCATGCTCGATATTATGCATTTGACATACATCTTATCACACATCGACATCTCAATTACATCGTATACTATGTATATTTACGTTATAGATCCGTCATATGAAAGAGTGCCTAGGGAATGGTGTGTGAGAGATGTTATGTTTATCAAAAATGATAAACAAAATATGATTTAAATAATAGATCAATAGATCAATAGATCAATAGACCAATAATCATGGAAGGGTGGAAGGGCAGGGGTGGGTGGTTTGCTTTACTGATTTACTTATTTACTGCTTTGGGGTTTGTAAAACGCAATTTTTTTACTTTATAAACATAAAAAGAATAAATTTTTTAGTAAAAACAAAATTTTTAAAACAAATAAAACAAATAAAACAAAATATAAATAAAAGTTTTTAAAAATATATATTTTGTTAATAAATAATATTAAAAAATAAATAAAATTTGAAAAATAAATAATTTAAATAAATAAAATTAAAAAGATAAATAAAACTTTTTTAAAACAAAATAATTTTTTTTACCAAATAAAAATAAAATATAAATAAAAATTAATTAAAATTTCAAAAATAAAAAATTTACATAAAAAATAAATAAATTAAACTTAAAGTATAAATGTAAAATGAAAATTGTAAAATAAAAATAAAAATAGCAAACAAAATATATATGTTTCAACTTTGGAAAAGAAATATATTAGTTGACATTTATAAAAAGAAAACAAGTTTTGAAAATATAAATGTCAGCATTCAACCTTTAGAAAATGGATTATCTTTGCGGGATGCAATACAAATTGCGACCTGTATATGTTAGAACAGAATCAATCATGTGAACAGTAACGCTCTGTTTGGGTAAGATAGACAATGTATTAAAAAAGATTGGTAGAGAGAGAGAGAGAGAGAGAGAGAGAGAGAGAGAGAGAGAGAGAGAGAGAGAGAGAGAGAGAGAGAGAGAGAGAGAGAGATGTTTTAGATTCATTTATATATATATAAGGTTGGTTACATATAGTTGTTATGCAAAGATAGTAAAGATAAAGAAGATATATATATATATATATATATATATATATATATATATGTTGAAAGAGTTATACATATATTATATATATATATATATATATTATATATTATATATATATATATATTACATATATATAATATATTATATATGTTATATATATATATATAATATATATGCTATATAAGCTAAGCAGGTACCACCACACAATAGCCGAAACTATTCCATTTTTTAAGGTAGAAGTTTTTTTTTGGTAAAACCCCGTTTCGGTGTTCGGTTCTCCATCTCATATGGGAACATTACCATTTCTGATTCCTCTGGAATAATCTATTGTTTTTTCATTCTCCATCTTCTTCTTTTATGCACTCCGTGCATTTCTCCTCAACCAC
>JABUQX010001103.1:90000-126913 GCA_015478945.1 Trachelipus rathkii
AGTCTCACTATTTTCAGTAATTTATAAAATAATTGTTGCCTCCGTTGGATCAAAGAAATAAAGAGTTCGATGGGAAAGATTTACATTCCAACGGAGCTTCGTTCGTATGTAGATATACATGAAGCGCGTGACGTCATAGTCCAACGTCAGACTCTTCATGGGTCTCGTTTGACTGTGACGTCAGAAGTTGCGTACTTTACGCTTGTCGTCATACATAATATATATATATATATATATATATATATATATATATGTATATAGTTATATATATATAGTTAAAAAATATATATATATTGCTATATATATACATATATATATATATATATATATATATATATATATATAGTAAACTCAAATGTCCAAAATGGTTTTGAGATTTATAGAGTACGAATAGATTGTTGCGATTAAATGTCCCAAAGTACTCATTTTTGGGATTTATTGATTTTTGGGGTATAACACAATCCACCCACGGGTAGTCCGGCCCCGATAATAGAGTCGGGGTCTCTGGCCTCTAGGTGGAGCTGACGGGGATTCACTTCTCTGGATGGTCTCCGGGAACCCCGCCTTAGGTTCTGGTGTCAGTGGGGTTCCTCCACCATCCCCTCCGCGAAACGTCCCCTCCGTCCCCATCGGCTCGAGCCTCCTAAAAAGGGTAAATACTTCTCTCTCTCTTCTATATATATATATATATATATATAGCAGCATAGTAAGAATATATAGTATATATATATATATATATATATATATATATATATATATATATATATATATATATATATGTTTAAAATTAATTTAAAAAGTTATAAATTTTTCGACTGCTTCCAAAAAAATTTCAAAACGTTGATCTCTTGTATACTTTTTGAGAAATTGAAATTTTGCTAAATAGCCGATTTGCATCCTTTACAATAAAAGTTATATTTCTGTCCTTGTTTAGTTAACTCACATCGAATATCACAGTGTATACATGTTTTTGTTTCTACGATTAACTTGTTATATTGTAGAAAGGCCAATAAAGTACTTTCGTCACCAATTTATTTATTATTTATTTATAGACAAAATTGATATTATTAGTCATTTATACACGCACTTTTATAGACATGTTCACATAAAGACGATACCTTCAAACTAAAAACTAATATTATTTAGCATAGTTTATTTATTAAACTGCCATGTTGCTAGTTTCATATATATATATTCCCATATATTGCCAGATTTTCAAACACTGGCAAGTGAACATTACCATCATATATATATTGTTATATATATATATTATATATATATATATATATATATATATATATATATATATATATATATATATATATATAGCCTATATATATAATATAGAAGAAGAAGATAAAGAGTTATATATATGTATATATATATATATATATATATATATATTAAGATACACATACATATATATATATATATATATATATATATATATATATATACTTAACATACGCAGTGTGACGTCAGAGATACGTCAGTTACGCAAACTCCCATTCAGAGTATGACGTCACGCATTTCAGCTATACGTACATACGAACGAAGCTCCGTTTAAAACTACATAAATGCTGAAAACCACTAATTTCTGTGTTGTAATTAAAAATAGTTTTTTAAATTTAGGCCTGATAAAAATCTTACCTTATTATTGATAGAGTAGATATTTGTCCGTTTAAGATAGGCTGTAATTTAAGGTACCAGACTTTAATTTTATATTCTGACTTTAGCAGGTCTAGCTGTTAGGTTTATTCTATCTATTCTATTTGCTTAATTCTAGCCCACTTCACTCTTATCTCCTTTGCCTGTTTTAAGTTTTGGAACAAAAACACTCTTTAGATGGTAGATATCGTGGCCTAAAGTTTGAACTTTAACCATGTTATCACTACCCCAATAAAGCCTTTAGCAAAACAAGGGAAACCTCCAAAAATTTCCTTGAAATAATTTGATTAAAAGCACTTTTATGCTTATAAAAACTAGTTGAGAAATTATTATTGATTTTAGACTTTTTAGTTATTAAGTTAGAGAGTAATTTAAAACTGATTAGACTAACCCTTTTTGAAAGAATAAGCACAAATGCTTCTATTTACACATTTAGCAAAATTGAAAAGAATTTTCCACAACACACACACCTACACACACACGCACACCTACACAAACATACACACACTCACAATCAACATATATGTATATATACATATATATATATATATATAAGGTTATATATATATATAGTAAAGAGCAGAAAGTATATATATATATGGTTATTGTTGTTGTTATATATATATATATATATATATATATTTAGTTCTATCGTTGCCTTAATTCTCTATAGCTTTATAGAATATATATATATATATATATATATATTCTTTTGATCCTAGATGCAGGTAAAGAAGATTTCGAAGCGAAAACCGGGAAATCATTTTTACAACCTTGGTTTAAGCAATTTTACAGGAAATTTAAAACTTGGAAGACAAAAAAGGAAAAAGAACTGCAAGGTAACCTGAGATATTATATATAAGAGCATAGCAGCAGAAGAGCAGCATATTATATACATAGGTATATATATATATATATATATATATATATATATATATATATATATATATATATATATATATATATATATATATATATATATATATATATATATATATATATATTGTAAAAAAAAGTTTGTAAGATGTTATGGTAGCTGACTTTTAATAAGTGGCAGGATTTAAGAAAATAAATAAAGATTAATAATTTTTTAATATAAAAATAAGGCAAGACTGTTTTACTTTAGTTTAACTTAAGAATGGCGTGTTTAAGTTTGATAGTATTTACATATTAAGGGAGTACTTTAATATAAAGACCTGCCAAAGTGAAACTCAGTAAAATAGCCAGTTGGACTGTGCTATAATGAACCTGTAGACAGTATTCTAAGTTTGGCTAATCAATTAGATTGTATCAACCTAAGACCTATGAGACTGAATCTTAATATTAACTAGTTACTACTAAATAAACATGAAACTTGTTAAGCAACATTCCATTGTAGCTAACCAATTGCTATTGTATTAGCTTTAAGACTTGTTAGAAAATATCTTAATGTTAACTAGTTTCTACTTTAACTAAGAACTTGTTAGACAATGTTGTTTGAAAGCTTGCCAATTACTATTGCAGTAGCTTTAAAATCTGCAAGACAGTATCTTAATAGAGTAATCAGTAAGACTTTGTTACCCTTAGAACCTGTAAGACATAGTTCTTGGGAGCAGCTAACCATTGCTAATGTATTAGTTTTAAGACTTGACAGACAGTGACTTATAGAAACACTTTAGAAGTATTTTTTTGGAGGGAGGCCCTCCAGGTGTTCTTGGTTTGAGATTTAAGCTTCATGAACATTCGGTAAAGAAGTTTAAAGTGAAAACGTCTAAATAAATTACAAAAGGAAAAGTTCCCAATCAGCAATACTACTATAAAATATTTACAAAACATTTATATCGCTTTGTTTTAATCTAAGAGTAACTAATTTAATCATATATGTATAACAAATATATTGAAAATGGCTTAACTACTCATTAATACATTTAATATATTATTTTCAATATTTATTAGAATCAATAGAAAACAATTAAATTACTTTTAAATGCAAAAAGAAGCCAAATTATTTAATTGAATTAAATAAATATCAAAGACCTTTTTTAAAACCAAATATTCATAAATATATCAAAGTTAATTCTAAGAAAAATAGTCAGAAAAATATGAGCGCTATAAAGAACTTCCCTTAGTTTTATTAAAGTCTAAAAGTAAAAAAATCTTACACTACTCCCTCATTAATTTTGAGGAGTTAAATATAATTAAAGAGGATTCAAAAATAATATATTCTTAGATTTTAAATTACTTCTTAATATAATATTCTCGTTAATCTTAAAACTAAATGATATATTGTACTCTTTGTCAAACATTTATATACAGGATTCTTAAAATTATTAATATGATATAATATTTTCTGTCAATACTTAAAACTAAAATTATTTTCAAACTTCTTAAAAATTATTAATGTAATATAATATAATACAATATCTTATCGTCAAATCAGTTGTATGCAAAGTTCTTAAAAGTTAATCGTCTTCTATTCTTAACTTATCTGTTAATTCAGTTTCACTCTCTCGTGAACTTTCACTTAGATCTAAATCGTTACAAGCATTTAAATAAGAGGGATTAGGAAGAGTTGAAGAAGAAAAAGATGAGAGAGTAGAGAAAAGTGTTAGGGGGAAGAAAAATAAAAAGAAGAAGAAAAAGAAGAAGAAGAAGAAGAAGAAGAAGAAGAAGAAGAAGAAGAAGAAGAAGAAGAAGAAGAAGAAGAAGAAGAAGAAGAAGAAGAAGAAGAAGAAGAAGAAGAAGAAGAAGAAGAAGAAGAAGAAGAAGAAGAAGAAGAAGAAGAAGAAGAAGAAGAAGAAGAAGAAGAAGAAGAAGAAGAAGAAAAAGAAAAAGAAAAAGAAGATTCTCTTTCCTTTAGAAGGAGGGGGAGTAGAAGAGTAAGGAAGATTTTTTTAACTTGAAATAGTTTCATTTGTTAATGAGATTTCTGCTAAAGAACTTGAAGTTTCTTCCTTGCTGACATCATTGATAAGTGGTTATTTAGAAATTTAAATTAAATTTCTTTCTTCTTCTGATGTCTTTTTTATAATATCATTCTTCATATTTGTTTCTTTATTTGGGTTATTAGTTTCAACTGAATTCAGTTTAATTCATTTCTTGTGGTTTTTGGAATTTTTTCGAACATAAAAGGTTTCATTGGATTTTGAGCTGTCTCCGAAGAGGTTTTCCATTCTTTCTTGTAGGCTTTTGTTCCTTTTTGGTTCATCACAGAAGCATTTTCCTCCCTTGACCTTTATCTCGAGGGATTTAACTTCTTTCCTTTTTACTTGCTTGTTCAAGTAAAATTTCCTTAACTTTTTACCTTTCAAACTTTTATTTTGAGCTTGTCAATTTCTTTATTTCTTTCTTTGCCTTTTTGGGTCCTTTATTAAGTATAATTAGTGTCCGCCATTTGAGTTTTCAATGAAAATTTTTCAATCTATTATGTTATCAGGTTTTGTTTAATTATATACTTTGTGATTATCTGCTTATAATAGAATTTCGTGTTTATCTTCATTGTATTTGAAGGTTTTACATAACTTTTGTAGCACTTCCTCCATCTGCATACTGGCCCTATTATTGGCATATTGATTTATATAGGCTATATGCACTTCTTTTTTTTTAAAATAGTTGAGATCGATCTCTTTATTTATTATATTATATTCGGTTGTTCCTTTCTTTATCTGTAAATTTACCGGCCATGAAATACCTTGTTTAATACTTCTTAATAATAGTCTAAAAAAATTATCGACTCTTATAGTTTCATTAGTCATTATATATTCCAGTAAAAGATAAGAAGAGAGAATAAATAGAAAAGCAAGACATTTTACTTAACTAAATATTTTTCCGATATTAACTAAACACACCAAAAAATAATTGTTCCGAAATCGGATTTCTTTTCAACGGCCTTTCAAATAATTCCCCGAGGGGTATTTTCTTATTCTTGGAGATAAACGGAAGGAGTTTGACAAAATCCAGTCACAGTAGGGCACCATAACAAAAAATTAGAAACCTTCCTGCAGCAACTACAAAAAATTCAAAACTTTCAACTATAGATTATGTATTAATAACTAACCTTCATCTATTTATTCTATCTCTAAATTAAAATGACTTTAATATAAAAAATATAAGCATCATACTAATAATATTTATAGCTTTTTACTCAACCGGTCTTCGTTTACTCTGTCATATTCGACTATAGGCCCTCTTAAATTATAAAAGTTATTATTATATTATTATTATTATTATTATTATTATTATTATTATTATTATTATTTATCTATTATTATTATTATTATTATTATTATTATTATTATTACTATTATTATTATTATTATTATTATTATTATTATTATTATTATTATTATTATTATTATTATTATTATTATTATTATTATTATTATTATTATTATTATTATTATTGTGTGTGTGTATTGTGTGTGTGTGTGTGTGTTATTATTATTCTTTTTTAATTATAATTAGAACTATTCTATTCAATATGATTATTTTTCTTACTAGCGTTATTATGGTTTTGAAAAATTATTATTATTATTATTATTATTATTATTATTATTATTTTATTATTATTATTATTATTATTATTATTATTATTATTATTATTATTATTATTATTATTATTATTGTGTACCCTTTATTTCAAACAAAAATAACAAATATTTTTCCCGGTTGTTAATGACCATTCACTATATTACTATTATTATTAATGTTATACTCTATATACAATTGTAGTAGTCCTGCGATCGTTCATGGGAAGAATAAAATGGCTGGAGGGGTACCCAGTCCCAAGAGATATGAGAAGTTTCTTTAAATAATTTTTGAAAATAATTACAAGAGATGTTGAAGACATATATAAACCGATTTCCTGACGCTTTTCATTTCTATACTTGAGACATCTTCAGAGGAAAGTTTTTTGTAAGCGAATGAGTGTGTTAATTCAGCGGTCTCCAAACTTTTTTGATCACGTACCCCTAAGAAGAAAATAAATATAAGTTGTACTCCTATAGGCCTATAATATAATATAATATAATATAATATAATAATATAATATAATATAATATTATATAAAACCATAATATAATAAAATACAATATATTTTACTATCTAATAAATATTAAACCAATATAATATAATAAACATTTAATACCCCTATAATATAATATAATATAATATAATATAATATAATATAATATAATATAATATAATATAATATAATATAATATAATATAATATAATATAATATAATATAATATAATACAATATAATATAATATAAATATATCACAATATGCACATAATAATATAATATAATATATCACAATATGCACATAATAATATAATATAATATATAATAAAAGACACGGCAAACATTGAGAGAACCTCACACTCACGTGATACACGATCATACACTCGCCAGTGATCGTGAGCCCATTTCTTTACCGTAACCACAAGTATCACTTCGAGTCAAGAATTAGACTCAGAAATTGTAAAAGAAATTGAGACAGCATGCCACAGTAAAGAAAAAATTATAGTCATAATATTCGAATTTGTTTTAGCATCTGATGGGATTCCTTGTCTAATACGGACCATAGTAGTTCAGTATTTATAAATTGTATCTAGATAACTTTTTGAGCCAGATGGTCCATGAACCCACAAGACACGATGCACTATTAGACTTAATATTAACTAACAATGAAAGTATGGTGGGTGAGGTTAGAGTTGAGGAGAATTTAGGACTTAGTAACCATATATAATTAGATTTAATATAAATGTGATATCTAGACCCAAATTACAGGATTAATAAGGAAAGGATCTTAGATTTCGAAATGGTGATTTTTACCAAATTACGAGACATGCTTGCTTTACAACTGACCAGGATAAAGAGTTTAAAGACCAAAACTGTTTTATCATGGGAACATTTTAAGCAAATTTTAATGAATATTCAGTCAGTATGTTTTTAAAAAGATAAACCCATTAGGGTGAAGAGAAAACCATTTTGGTGGAATAGAGAGATAGAGATAAAATTAATGAAAACATAGATGTTTAAAATATTCAGGGTAGTAATAGGAAGATGATTTAGAAAATTATGGGAAAGATAGAAAACAAACAACCAGTCAATAAGAAAGGAGCAAAGAGAGAAAATTAATTTAGCAAGGAATAGTATTAAGAACCTGAAGAAGTTTTTAGCTTTTATAAATTTAAAAGTAAAGAATAGGACAATTGGTGAATTAAAATTGATGAAATTTAGTGAGTTCAGATAAGGAGTTGGTCAACATTTTCCAATGCTTATTTTCCTTCAGTGTTTACAGAGGAAAGATTAGATAATAGTTTGGAGACTAATGGTTAATATGCATGTAACAAATAGACTTACAAATTTGAATTTGACGTAAAGATATTAAACTTTATTAGACTATATTGATCCAGGTAAAGCTGCAGAGCCTGATGGGATATATGGTAGAATTTTGAAGAGGGTAGTAGCAGCATTGCAAAGGAACTGTAAGTGATCTATAACATTTGGTGTGGTACCAGATGACTGGAAAGCAGCATATGTTGTGCCTATTACAAGAGGGTGGCCAGGAAGATTTAGATTATGAGCCAGTTAACCGCTGTCTGGTTGTAGGTTCCTGGAAAGGAGAGTTACTAAAAATGTCCAGCGCAGAAATCATTTAGAAGATAACGAGGTATTGTATGACTCCCAGCACGGTTTCAGAAGGGTAGGTCATGTCAGACAAACCTTTTTTAAATTTATGGAATACATTACTGACTGCATTGACCGAGGGGATTCCAATTGATATTGTATATTTAGACTTTAGTAAAGCTTTTGATAAGGTTCCACATAAGGCTGATGAAAAGTTATTGCAATTTTGGTATAGGTAGAGTGGTACATGGTTGGATTTAAAGAGTGGTTGCGAAATAGAAAACAGTGTGTACAACTAAATGGGAATAAATCATCATGGGAAATAGTGAAAGTGGTGTCCCACAGGGAGTTCAGTGCGAGGCCACTTTTATTCCTCATATATATATATAAATGATTTAGACCAGGGACTTAAATGCAAGGTTTCTAAGTTTGTAGATGATACTAAAGTTTAGGAATAGTGAAGGATGCATAAAGATTCAAAATGATCTTGATAAACTTCTTGGGTGGGCAGATAGAGTGGCAAATGAATTTTAATAGTAAAAAGGTGTAAGGTTCTTCACCCTAGGTTACTCAAATAAAAGAAGTTTTAACTACGATATGAATGGGGTTTGGCTTGAGTCTGTGGACCAAAGAAAAGATTTAGAGTGTGATTATAAACAGTAATTTGAAAGTAGCTAATCCAGTGTTTGGAAGCTAGAAATAAAGCTAATAAGATGGGCATAATAAATTGAAATGTTGTTTAAAAGCAAGAGTAATAAGTAAACTGTATAATAGCTTTGTTAGGCGTAATAGAGTATTTTGCACAAGTTTGGGCTCCTTATTTAAGAAAGACTTAGATATGCTAGAGAGAGTGCAACAGAGCTGTAGAGCAACAAGGATGATTTCTGGGTTTGAGGGTAAGAGCTATGAGGAGAGGCTGAAGGAGTTAGGAATGTTTTCTGTAGAAAGGCGATTTCTCAGAGGGGACATGATACAAGTCTACAAAATATTTACATCTATTGATAATACAGAGACCAATAAATTTTTCATATTGAACATGGACAGGTGACCAGGGGCATAATAAGAAAATTAAGAAGAAAGCATGACATCTTGATATAGAAAGCATACATTCAGCATAGAGTTATTAAATTTTGGAATAGTCTGCCAGAGGAGGTTGTTGAGTGTGACTCGATTGCAACATTTAAAGGGTTAGATTCGTTTATGGATGGGTTGGGTATCATATAATATATTGACGAAGCCAAATTGGCGGGTTTTTAGTTATAGTAGTTATTAATGTTAGATGGCATGTGTGACCATAACTTAGTTATTAATACATGTGGATGGTTTGGGTATCATATATATATATATATATATATATATATATATATATATATATATATATATATATATATATATATATATATCATTATTTATGAATAAGACAAATTCTTTGGAAATAGTTACAATATTTTCACAAGCCCTGGTGCTTTGTGGATTTGCATGAGCATGTTTGGGTAGTGGGTTGACTGGGACAGTCTCGATAGGCCCATGTGGCTTCTTACTGTCTCTATATTCTTAATGTCTTAATGTCTTAATGAGTACCCCACAGGGTACGCGTACCCCACTTTGGAGACCACTGTGTTAATTGATATATGCAATAAGTAAAACAAATGATTTTAAGTTTAACTGATAATACATTAAATTTTATGTTAATATCTGGTCTACGGGTTTTGATGTAGAAGGCCTCGGCAATTTTAAGTTTCTGGACTTCACACGATCCGTATAATATTGTGAAGTGTTTGAAAATATTACCTATAGTTGATTGACCATTTTACTTGGATTATAGCGATGTTGATATGCCCTGTCAGACAATCTTTTCGTCGTATTACCAATATTTGTCGACGTACAGTCTGACTCAGGACAGTTAAATTGGTACACAACGTGATGGTTGTCGGGCAAAGCATCTCTTGTGCTAAAGGATGATGATAGTTGTTTGGACTTATGGTATAATCTGACTTTAATTTTTGAGGTGTCTTTAGTTTTGAGGTGAGAGTTCAAAATATTACGAAGGCACTTCTCTTCCTTATTGAATCTTATAGCATTGGAAGTTTTGAAGAAGAAATTTGTCGAATTTTTCATCTTTGAGACCTGTAATTGCCCAATATCTGGAAACATTATCCGACCATATCTTAATAACTTTTCTTATTTAAATCAAACAATGAAACCTTATGTAAATTATGAAACTTAAAACTTGAAGATACTAATATATTCGCCTCACTTGACGTAGAGCCTTTGTTAACAAAAGTACCGGTTCTTGAAACTATTGACATAATAATTAACGAAGTGTATCACTCAAGTAGCCTACCCCCCGCCATAAATATCAGAACAACATATGAGGAACCTTTTATTAATTTGTTGTACCCAAACACCGTTTAGATTTAAAGAAAACATATATCTACAAACTGATGGAGTGTCAATGGGCTTACCACTTGGACCTACATTTGCGGACTTCTATATGTCCAATCTGGAAAACAAAATCCTTAGTGAAACAAAAAACTTTAACCCCATATTTTACATATGTAATGGCGACCACACCCTCACTATCTTTAGGAACATAGATCATATACATCAGTTCATCAATAGAATTCAAGAGCTGTCATGCTTAAAATTCACTTACGAAACTTAGATTAATAATACTATCTGATTTTTGGACATCAAAATCAATGTTAATTCTGATGGCTCATTATCTACATGCACACATGTCAAACCCACTGATAATGGTCTGTATATGAACCATGGATCCTATTCACCAACTATTTACAAAGAATCTACCGTAAAAACTCTAGTTTACAGAGTATACAACCTATGTTTAACTTGGAAAACTTTTGATAAAGAAATTTTCCGCATTAAGTAAAATTTAATTAACTGTGACCATCCACAATATTCAGTTGAAAACTTAATTAATAAAGCTCTAACAAAATTAGATAATAAAAAAAGTAAAAATAATAAGAAAAATTCAAAAAATTTCTTCGTCAAAACTTCCAATGTTATAGACTTCAATAAGGAAGAGAAGTGCATTCGTAATATTTTGAACTCTCACTCAAAACTAAAGACGCCTCAAAAAATAAAGTCAGACTATGCCATAAGTCCTAACAACTGTCATCGTCCTTTAGCACAAGAGATGCTTTGCCCAACAGCCATCACGTTGTGTATCAATTTAACTGCCCCGAGTCAGACTGCACGTTTTCATATATTGGTTACACGACGAATAGATTGTCGGATAGGGCATATTAACATCGCTACAGTCCAAGTAAAATCCTTTGAACATTTCAACACAACCCATGGTCAATCAACTATAGGTAATATTTCCAAACACTTCACAATATTAAACGGATCGTGTGAAGTTCAGAAACTCAAAATTGTGGAGGCCTTTTACATCTAAACCCTTAGACGAGATATTATTATAAGATTTAATGCATTATCAGTTAAACTTAATATCATTTATTTTACTTATTGCATATATCAATTAACACACTCATTCGCTTACAAAAAGCTTTCCTCTGAAGATATCTCAAGTATAGAGACGAAACGCGTCAGGAAATCCGTTTAAATATGTCTTCTCCTTCTCTTGTAAATTATTTTCAAAAATTATTTTAAGAAAACTCAATAATGTACAAAAGTAAATATTTAGAACGTTGAAAATAAAATCTAAAATTATTATTATTATTATTATTATTATTATTATTATTATTATTATTATTATTATTATTATTATTATTATTATTATTATTTATTTTTATTATTTTTATTATTATTATTATTTATTATTAATATTATTATTATTTTTTTTATAAGTATTATTATTATTTTTATTATTCTTTTTATTTTCTATTATTATTATTATTATTATTATTATTATTATTATTATTATTATTATTATTATTATTATTATTATTATTATTATTATTATTATTATTATTATTATTATTATTATTATTATTATTATTATTATTATTATTATTATTATTATTATTATTATTATTATTATTATTATTATTATTATTATTATTATTATTATTATTATTAATATAATTTATTTTTGTTATTATTATTATTATTATTATTATTATTATTATTATTATTATTATTATTATTATTATTATTGTGTGTGTGTGTGTGTGTGTGTGTGTGTGTGTGTGTGTGTGTGTGTGTGTAGTGTTATTTTTATTATTATTATTATTATTATTATTATTGTATTATTATTGTATTATTATTATTATTATTATTATTATTATTATTATTATTATTATTATTATTATAAATAATAAATTTATCTTTTGAGTCCGTGCCTGATTCATTAACTTCTATATCATTTGTAGTGGGGTTTAACTCAACATGGTTATCGTTAGTATAATTTGGGTAAGGTGAATTGCAATGTTCAATACGATTTACGTGTATTATTATTTATTTCAATTCTTTTATTATGATAAATAGGTCTAATCGTATAATTAACCGGAGAAATCTTATTTATTATTATGTAAGGTCAGAACCATCTAAATTTTAGTTTACTTCCACTTCCTATTCTATAGTTATTTTTGAGTAATGCTAAATCTCCTAATTTAAAGTTTATATAGTTTTGGGGTTTAAAATACTTTCTGTTTTATTTGATTTCTGTGCTGATTTTCTTGAACTTGTTTATAAGCTTTATTCATTTTAGATAAAATTTCTTTTTTATAATTATGATTTTCGGGACCAAAAAGTCTATCTTTATTTATTTTATCAGATAAATGTAATGTAGAATCTCTTCCAATAAAGAGGAAATAATGAATTTTATTAATCCCAGATGGAAAGAGATATTTAGTGCTTGTGTTACAAAGGATAAATAAATCACAGAATGATAAAGTGAATTATTTTCTAGAGCAGATGCTAATGCGCTTTTTGTTCTTCTATTTCTTCTTTCTATATATGGATTACCTTGCGGGTGAAATGATGTGGTAAAGTGTGGTGTACTTTTTTAGAGATCACAAATATCTTTGAATAAAGTGGAATGAAATTGTGTACCGTTACCGGCTGTGATGTGAAGTGGGGCTGAGAATTTATCAATATAGTCTATTAAGATTTCAACCATGGTCTCCTTTTCTATATTAGAGATGGGATATGTCTGTGTGAAACGACTGAATTGATCTATTATGGAAAATATATATTTGTTCCCTTTATCAGATGCCTAACCAGGTTTCGGGAGAATCAGGAGATTCGTAATTTTGAAGCGGAGCTTTTATTGCTTTATTGTTGGAAAATTTATGACAAGTTAAGCAACTATTTGCGTATTTTTTTTTATATCATGTGACATATTAGGCCAAAAGGAAAGATTTCTCTTTTAAGAGTTTTAGTAAAACCTGAGTAAAAATTTAAGTGAGAATCATGTGTGACATAAAGAGCTATAGGAATTAGGAATTCAGTGATAACTATTGTTTCATTATATGATCTGTTATTTTTATCTCTTTGAATTTAGCGGAGGTAACCTTTTATTATAGTGAAATTAAATAGATTTAAATCATTAGGGATTTCTTCGATATTACCCTTTTCATAATAACTTATAAGCCTTCTCCATTTAAAATTTTGCATTTGTCCTTTTGTGGATGTTTTCAGTGTTGAGAACTTGAGACGGTTCAATTACTGTATTTATATTTTGCATACTTCTGCTGAGACTATCTGGTAATATGTGTTCTTTTCCTGCTTTAAATTTTATGTCAAGGTTAAATTCTAAAAGTAAAAGTGCCCATCTAGCAATTCTAGGGGTAGGCGGTTTAAATTTAAACAAGTATCTTAAAGCATGATGATCACTATAGCTGTGAACTTATGACTATATAAATAGTAATAAAAATGTTTTTTAATTTAACTAAAGCTAAAACTTCTCTCTCTCTCTCTCTCTCTCTCTCTCTCTCTCTCTCTCTCTCTCTCTCTCTCTCTCTCTCTTGTTTATATATATATATATATATATATATATATATATATATATATATATACTTGTTTAGTACTATAATTTTCTTCTGAAGAATATAATTTCTTGATAAAATAAGCTATTGGTTTATCTATTCCTTTTATTTCCTAAGTTAGTACTAATCCTATAGCGATATTACTTGCATCGGTGTTTAACTTGAGTGTTTTGTAGCATAAAATCGGAAAGATAAGCAGTAATGGAGAGTATGAGAGTGAGTATTGAGAGTAAACCATGAACTAAATAGTACGATACGATAAGCACCAGCCTTTAAACCTATAGCCTACCCTATTTGTAAGCATTAAGTAATGTGTAATGAAGAGCTTGAGTCAATATAGGATCAATAGAAATCTCCAACCTCCATGTAGTACCATGCATGGTGACGTATATACTATATATAATATCATAGCTAGAACGGATAGACTCATCTACTAATGAGTAAAATGTTATATCGATAGATGTAAGGGTCAATCTACCCTGGCGCCAGGCTGGATCACACATAACCATGCTTACCTCATAAATACATAAACTATCTACCGACATTTCACTACATCATTACGTATCATCTATGTAATGATACCATACGTAAAAATATTTTTACCGCTTCAACACTCACATTTCTTTCCGTTAAGTAAAAGTATCGATTATAATATAATTATATAATATAATATAAGCTACTCAATCCACTTTCTTCTTCGGTCTCCAGCCGTCGGTGATTAGTTTTACCAGCTTACAACACTTATATTCATATATATTAGAGTACTATCCGCTATTTATAACCTAAAATAACTAACTAATTTAATTTATTCATACTATAAGTCCAGAATATTTATATATAATATAAATATAGTAGTAAACTTATAACTCATAATTAGACGCAATAACCAATCATCAACCAATTAATATCAATTATAATTCTCTCATTTACCCTTTTCATATCACACCACACCACTCTAAAATAAGTTCATTATTTTGATTTACTTTATTATAATTTATTTACTTCATACACCTAGACACCTAAGATATATGTCTATTAATATACTAGACACTATGAACTTTAGAATCTTATAACTTATTATAATTATCAGATCCAAAATGGATTATAGATTCAAACTTACTAATATTACTCAAATCAGAAGTGAAAAAAACAATGAGAATAATCGAACTTCAAATGGAAGAATAAACTTCGATAATCACTCTATACTGAACGCTAGAGTATATCGCCAGCGTATTTATTCACATTTTCATATTACCTAAAAGTTTTAGTAGAGCAATCTCTCAAGCCACTCGTTATCTTACCTCGAGAGTACTATATACTTAATTTTCAGACTTATAACGGCAACTCTATACATATGCCATCTATTGCGTGTACCATGTATCTCTCTCTTCTCATCTTTTGGGTGAATAACCCTCACAGGCCGCACAATATTTCTCCCCTCCACACATGCTCCCATACGCCTGCTGTCAAATAATTCACACATCACATAGAATTAAAGAAGCGCAAAGAATAACCACGTGCTTCACCTCTGCGCGCCTCTTCCCCCACAATTACCATACCATCTATTAACCTAGTGTCAGCTTTTCCCTTTCTCCACCTGTATCACCTTTCCAAAGCACCTTCCTAGTCAATCTCACATTCTCTTCTGATGTACGCATCATCTCACTACCAGTCTCCGCCTATCATCCCAAATTCCTCACCTCACCACCTCCTGCAAATACATAGCACTTCTCACGCCCACCCACACAGAACCAAATCATCGCGCATATGAATCACGCGTAGTTTGTGAGCGAGTGAGCGCGTGTGCGTCGCACCTCCCTCAACTCCCTTCTACACCATCTTAAACCATTTCTGCATCCCACCTCAAATTCTTCCCATAACCCCATCCATATAGCAAATTGAACAACCAAGGAGACACAACACATCAATGCTAGATCGTCCGCATACTCCATTATATCCCCATCAAAGACTCCCAATTTCTCCTTCACCTAACTTATTACCACGTCTAAATATAATATGGACAATATAGGCGATAATACAACCACCTCCCTTTCTGTTTATACCTACTCCTGCTGCTTATTCACTTCCTATCCCGAAATCACTAAATTATGTCGCATCTATTTTCTGTTGTTTAACAGTTACCCACGCATCTACACTATATTCCGTAATACAATAACCTTCATGAAATGTTGCCTTCTTTCTAAGATAAATTGTCCCTAACCCTCACACCTCATAAACATCTCTCTATCTATTCCATGAAACTGTCATTACATCAGCTGATCTGCCTCATCGGTACAGAATACAAGACATGCTTCTGAAAGCAGAGACCTCACCTATTCAATAACACCAACAGTAAATAAGCTGCTTAGAGCCTTGATATACTACATCTTCCTATCTATAATTATCTTTTCTTCGTCTGTCACCAACAGGACGATCTCGATTGTTCCAACATTTCTCTCTCTAGTATTCAATGTAACATTTGTCCCACATCGCTTAGCTCTCTCCTACCACTCACGCTCATCAAGGCTCCACAATCACAGACCGCACTCTTAATCATTTCCCTCTCAATCTAACCCAATTCTCATACGCATTTTTGCCAGGTCACTTCGATTCATCAACGCGACAACCTCTCTCTTTCCGCGGACGCCTAAGAATATAAGTACCAGTATATAAGCTAATATAACCTTCTCCTAACTACCAATCATCTAAATAAAATACTTTAAGCGATTACAACGTGATTTTCTATTTTATAAATAATTTATAAGAAAATATACAATGCCTATTAATGCCTAGAGACTCCCTCATGGTTTCACCAGCAGCTTGCACGTCCCTTATTAGAAAATAATTAATTTTTCTAATTACTTATAATTCATTAAATTACATACAGAAAGAAATGACTCTTAGACCATGATAATATATTATCCGGCATGTTGATCAACATTTGCACAGACTACCGTACATTATATTTATCAACTATATACTGCTCACAGTAATTTACTCAATTCTTATTACATAAACTGATCCTCATCTAATCATTATAAATCCCTTGCACTTACAATCTACATTTGAATTGAATATTATCATCAAAAATACTAATTCGTTTTGAGCAGATAAGTATACCACAACGCACTCAATCAATCAATAAGCTACTAGTATATTATAATTAATTCATACTTAGTTATCTCCAATTTTAGGTGCAAGATATATTTAGATATTATGATTATTTTATACCATAAACTATTTTATATACCATTAACTATCTATTTCACAGATTTACAAAAGCACCATTACTATTCACTATATATTATATACTAATAGTACATAATTACTCATTACTTTAATTATTACTTCGATTCTTAAATCCCTATGCACTTACAATACTGACATTTAAGATTTGAATATTACAAATGGTAACCCAGAAGAAGGATGACCTTTAATTCATAACTATCCTCCAAAAACTGTGAGTTACATTTACCTCATTGTTATTTATTTACTCCTACGTATATAATACTAACTTGTATTTAGTACCGCCTCTATGAGAATTCTCCTTCATAAATTAACATATTTCCCTCCAAAAACACTGCAACAATCAGAACTAGACTACTCTAGTAGAGAAAGTAAGTTACAACTATCTATTTGTTGGTGTGAATACCATTCCCCAATAGCAATGGTCCGATATTTATTATTGTTGCTGTGAAACACATGCTTAATAAAACAAAAGCATATACAAAAGAATTATATCTCTATATAAACTTTACAACTAGCTAAGTAGTCCCAACAAAGGATTACATTGTCTTGGAATGTCCTCTCAGTATTTTCTTACTTTCTGCGTGACATAAGATATAAAGTTATAACCAAATCATTTGACATTGTCAAGACATACCTCTATACAAGAAAATCCCAAATCTAACCTTGAAATCATAGAGGTTGCCTTCCTATTTTTCAGACGATACCTTTTGTCGGTTACCTCGCATATTTGAGACATACAGTAATCAACGTTGTTCACAGTTCCATAAGACTTTCGTATAAATTTTGCTTTTTTTTACCGAGTAATTGACACTAAGCCGACTCAAAGGCTCATTTAATACTTAATCTTATAATTTGCACACTTAAACCCTCTTGCCACCTCTTAGTATGAGCCAGGCAGTGAGTTCTCCCTTTCCGCTAACTCCATTTTATGGGTGCACTTACCGTGAGTATACGCGAAAAGCTCCCCAAATTCTAAACTTCATCACCTCTCGGGAGTGGTCACTATAAGCACGAGAGCATCAATGATCCCCGAACTTATATTGCGATTTACCTAATATGGGTGCTCCGTAGAGGGTTTCGCAGCTCCTAAATCCATCCTACAGAAGGCTCATCGTAAATTTCACCACTTCTCCTCTCCACCACCTGATTGATTACCTCACAGTCTACATACTCGACGCCTTCTCTATTTCTGATAGTAATAATACTTTACAAAATAATAATTCATCTATAAACCTATAACATACTCCATATTAACTATATATCATAGGTATACTTATGGATAACTTCTTAGTGTTTTAATAAGAATGTATATACTATTATACAACTCACTACATAACCTTCAGGTCAGCGCTTAACAGAAAATCAAATACACCTTACTACTACTAATTTTACACTACATTATTTCATCTCATATATACCGCCACTCACTATAATATATATAATATATATATATATATATATACAATACTTAGTATTAATCACTACATCCCTATTTTTTGATCCCGTCATAAAAAGTACTCAAACCATATTGTCTACGTCCCCAAGCACAACTTAATCACTCCTCACAGCGTCCTACCTCACACCCATCCAAAAACATCAATTCAGATTATCCCCAAATGCGACTCTCCAAATCAAAAACAAATATTTCTCACGCACAATATGTTGACACTATTAATGGTTCTTAACATTTCTCTATCACTATTTTTTACATTTCTCCTTACGAAACAATTTTACCATAAAAATATCCTCTATAAAATGTATTTTACACTAGCTTTGAGACTTTTGTAGATTTTTTTCAGAGATCATCACATCAATCAAATTTTATGTTTTTTCTTCTATATTTTTGCTTCTTATTATTAAATTTTTATTTTTTAACACACACACTATGTTTCCATCAACGCTAAAATTTTTCTCTTCTCGTCACATCAACGTTGTTCCCACACCAAAGCAAACGTGAGTCCTTTCACACCAGCGTATCTTGTCTATCTATCAACGATTTAAATTTGAATATTCAAAGCTTTGCGATTTTGCGAGCTCTTTTTCTGATTGATCAGCGCAGCGAGCCTGAGTAGTATGACAAATATCAAATTGCCTATCTAAATAATAATCCATTAACCTCTATCTCTCACTCTTCTTATATACTCCTCATACATATATTCATACTGACATCCATGTAATAGTAATAGTATAAATCATGATTCAAATACAATATTTTACGCTAGAAAGTTAGAAGGTCGTTATTACGTGACGATCACGATTTATACTGAGCCTGCAATTAGCATTCCTGGCAAAGAAATAATAGAGATGGTAGTTATATATATAAGTAGCTGCACAACACCAAACTTACCAACCTAATATATAGTCACCTATAGTCGTACACTATATAGTCTATTACGAACACTACTAGTATGAATATATCAGATGTTAGGAAAATTCACTCTATATCTCACTATATATATATATATATATACCCCCAACGCACAAGGATGATGAAGTAAGTATAAAGTGAGATGTCTGTAAGGCTGTTATGTAGAAAAGTGGGTGTGATCCTATTATCATGTTTAATAAATGTATATTGGTTAATAAATGGTGGTTAGTAATATGTATCCTGAGAAGGATAGTGGTGTGAAGAATATAAACAGCTCACAATAAGTAAAAGGATACGAACAACACTAATTAAAATATGGGAGATAGGTAATTATATTACATTCAGTTCAGAGTTAGCGTTGAGTATACTCACCATGCACTCATAATATCATATATACTGTTTAAAATTAAATAAATTAAAAAATTAGTAAAAAATTAATATATATTATAATTTTTATTTTAATTTGGGAAATTATATATATATTGCTTTATATAAAAACTTTGTGATAAGTGACTGAAGCTAACTGTTGCCTATAAGTTATGACATAACAAAAAAATTATGTTGCAAAGTCATGAAATGGTGTATTAACTAGCATATTGATGTTAGAATCCATAATTAGTATATAGAATCATCTAGCACTTGCGGAAAATCTTTTAGGAAAGTATCACTGTAAGAGCAAACATTGTCAAGTTTTGAAGCACTTATACTAGCAAACTTTGATTCACATTACATATTTATGTAACATAAATATTAAATAATGCTGTCTGGTTTAATACTATAGCTTGACAAATGACTGTTTCTTCTCTCCTCTCTCGTCTCTCTCTCTCTCTCATCTCTCCTCTCTCTCTCATATGACTCTATCACTATATATTATATAGTATATATATATCAATACTTTCGTACAAAAATTTAACGAGTCAACCAATGAGAACGGTTCCACCAAGACATTTCCATGATGGAATAAGGGTAGAAAAGGTTAATATAAAAAAACAGCACATGAGTAAAGACACTTTATATTGGTAACAATAATGACAATATAACATGTGATTAGGTAATATTACCTTACCCCAAAACCGTAGGGTGTAGATAAAGAACTTATATGTAATAGGCCTAAAATGAGTGACAGTCAGAAAGTGAGTCATTACTTAAGCAGTATGAAGGTAATTCGGTAGAGTATTTTACGTAATACGTACTGCAAACACTAACATACTAAATGTTGTTAACGTTATCTAAAGTATAACTATATGTTGTATGAGCGACTAGGCCATTCGGTAATGAGTATGATATTTAGGGTTTTTTATTCCAATACCTATATATATATATGATGTATGATAATCACCTATAATAGCATCGATTTACTACTCATATATATGACACCATAATCAGTGTATCCTGACATATTAATATTATACACTCCTCTAGATAGTGGGCTGAGAATAATGTTCTAAGACAGTGTATTATTGATTCACAATAAAGCAGTTGAGCAGTATGGCTGTCGCCAGTCCTGGGAGGAGTCTAATCAAGTAGGAGGGGTTGTCAGCTGTCGAATCCGACAGTTTTCATAGATAATACCCACAAATAAATGTAGATTTGAGTAGTTATAGAGGTCGGACTATTAAAATGCTTGCTCATTCTTATACTAATCGTTTCATAGAGTGAGTGTCATTTGAACACGTCCAAGGTAATTACGCTCTAAACACATTTTAGGGACAATATAGGTGTAGTGTTATCGTACCGAGTCACACAATAGACTTTCTATCTTAATATGGCGAGTGAGAGATTAGAAAGATGAATTTACATCTTCGAGATATAGTATATGAGGACGGCTGAGTTAACGTTGGCATTGACTATACGAACCGATCTAGGATTCGGATTTAGTTTTTCTTTTAGTTTTATTATTTTTACCACTAACAAGCGAATACCCGATTGAGAGGATAGAAGTGCCAATCCATCCACAGACAATATGAAACGTCAGCAACGTCTCGATCTCGTCGGCTTACCCAAAAAAGAGGATGCGAACTCGCACACGGGTAGAAGCGACCTAATTTATACCAGACCCATACTCCGCGCAAGAGTGCGGCACCTCGGAACCACGCCCACATCCGGCCATTGATCGATTATGCGTCTATCTCTGCGTGTCGGCTGGGGGTTACCATACGCCCTGCGCTACTCTAACACGCCTGTTCCGAGGGCGTAACAGAGACTACCTTTGAGCGTGCGTGAAAAAGAGGCTACCCCTATCTTTCGTCCCCAGAGTCGAGCTTCGCGACGAACCGTGCCGTGTAATACCATTACCAAAATGAAGAAATTAGTTATTCTACTAAGAGTATAGAAATCTAAATGCCGGTCGCGCCCTTCGATGTAGACGGGGTATGCGGGTGGACTATTAGCATCCTCTCAGTGAGTAGTTACCTCGGTAAATTATAAGTATATTCCGTAAGTAGAGCTGACGTACACGCACAATGAGTATTAATTAAAGTACAACTATTATACAACCCTGGTGTACCTATATGACATCCGTCAACATGTTAATATTCGTACAGATGTACGTGCCGATTGTATCTATGTAGCGCTCTCTAGTATGCACGCAGAATGTATAAATCGGTCTTCCACGTTTATCGTGGCACAGTTGTGCACCCCTTACTACTCATATATATATTTAGTCATCACCTGGACCGTATATCTAATTATGTTATCAGGTTTTTCACCCTAGTATCACTATATATACGTATATATATACTATATATATCATATATTATATATATATATATATAATATATAATTATATAGTCGGACCACTACCGTTTCAAACTTCTAGGTGTGCGCTTAATATATTCGATAGTAACTAAGTGATTAACACAGTGCCTTAGGTTACCCTCGTAGTCCTTCGTCTATATGGGTAGTGTTAGTTATATATTAACAAACCTGATCTCTAATGACAAGTTATATTAGACACTAATATCATGCATCTAAATCTCTCCATGTATTACTTCGTAGAGTTACCCTTTCGTTAGTGAATGAAAACCCTTACGCTTAATTTAATCAAAACTACGACATAACCTTAACTTACCCTTCACTCTATCCCCTAGGTTCTAGTTATACTATATTGATTATTTGATGTTTATTCTCACTAAATTTATCGCAGGTGACGGCTCAATTACTAGCCTATTAGGGACAGAGAATTCTCATGACCTCATGAAGTATCAGATTTGAACTATGGTTAAAATCCCAAACTCAAGAACGTACAGAACTGCTTCTGTAGTCTGAATGTCGGATGGTAGTGCGTCTGTTTTACTGATGTATGAGTCTAAGGATTGCTAATCATCGCTCTAGAGTATAACTCTGCCTAGTGACATCCGCATTACCCATAAGTAACAAAACAATGTGAATCACCTTCGCATATATAAATTTGGATTTTTTTCGATTATAATCTTCATATTAGAATTGTGTGTGGTTTGAATTATTCATATAATTAATAATTTAATATGATATATAGTTTAATTTATAATAAGGTTATAATAAATTAAAATTATACTTTAGATCAATAAAGGTCAAATAGGTAGACTATTGTCATAATAATATAATTAATTAATATATATAATATTATATAATATAATATAATAATATATTTATATATATTATATATATGATATATATATAAATATATATATCATATTAATTATAATATATATATATATAATATTTATAATAAAAATATATATAATAATATATGATATATATTATATAATAATATAAAATATAATATATATAAATTATATATAAATTATATAAATTATATAATAATATTAATATATAAAAATAAAGTTTATTTGTATTTTATATTTTTAATATTCGAAAAAATAGTTTTCTTTATTATTTTAATTATTTTTATTCACATCACAGTATTTGACATAATATGAATCTGATGCAAACTCACTATTTATGTAAGTAAGTTAGTTGTCTCATAAATTATATAGGGAGGTAAGTTCTATTTATTATAGACGTTATTCGAGAGAGGCCCTTGTGAAATTACTATCTCATATAATAAATTAGATCAATATAATAAAGAAATCTACTGTGAGTATCTATAGCAGTTGCCATGACAACCAGCGTATTAGAAAAGCATATAATTAACTAATATACTCTCTATAAGTGAAATAGCCATACATAATTCATATAATTCTATCCTATTAATCTGGATGTTAGTGATAATAATACATGTTTTCAGGAAGTAAAGAGTAAATGATTTTAATATATTTAAATATATAGCGTCGATATGTATATACTTCTAATAAACTACTATTATTTTAATAGTAATATTATAAAGGATTAATATTTAGATATATAATTTCTTACATTAGGTTGCTGGTGTAATAATCTTTTGGTTTTATAATAATACGAGAACTACATATCGCTCACAAGGCACCTACATAGATACGCTTATCAACTGGCTGTAAAACGCGAATGACAGGTTTGCTAAGTAACTGGTAAAATATTATAGCCTAGTAAATGAGTAATAAAATAAATAAAAGTTACTAATAAATAATGATATAAAAATTACTCAAAACTTACTAATATAGTATTACAATAGCGAAAATAGGACTATATACATATTTGGAAATTCCTTGAGTATATAATATTTAAGATATATTCAGAAAAATAATTAATATATAACAGATATAAAAAAAATTAATTTAAGTAATTAGCCTAAATTAAGTATAAGTAATTAGGTAAGAAATACTAATTTAAGTACACCTTTTATTATTATTGTTACTCTAATATAATCATTATTTCCCTATATCCCTAATATTAGTGTCATTACAAACGTGAGGTATTGAGCGACGGTGAAGTAGCACATTGAGCAGATATGAGTAGTTCGAGGTGGGCCGTATGTTTCAGAATTCAAATCAGTCCGGATTTACTCCAAGAAAAGGAAATTTATTAGACTCCAATAGGAAGAGGTTCTGAATACCCTGGACTATGAGATATGAGTGAGAGCGTATCCCTCCAAAAAAGCTAGGTGAGAAATTTTCAAGATACTCTAAGAAAAATAGAAAAAAGAGAGATCCTAAATACCACAAAACAAATAGAACCGTAACGCTATTAGAGTAAAATGAGTAACAAGCTATTCGCTCTCCGTTTGTATTTTATCACCTAGAGAGAGAGAGTGTAGAGCGGAATAGATTAGCTTGAAAAGTGACGCTTAGCAGCCGATGGCAAGGAGTGCGGCGAAGTGTGCATCGCCTCGGGGAATACGGGGTAGGAACCAGTATTCAACCCCCTTCGCGCGGACAGTGTTCGCAGGACCCCCAGCTCCTCGCGATAGTACGTTTTGTGCTGGTGATCTAGTTGCTGGAGGATTATAAAACCCCCTCTTGATTCCCTCTAACGAAAGGAAAAACATCTTTTCTCCACACACTTGCTTCCACGTTTTCGCTGGGCTCGAGGCCGCTTACACTTATGCACCCTTCGTGTATAAGTGCATCCCTCTAGTCTAAATTCACGAGTACTACTTCGATTCCGAGGTCTACGTTATCTGCACAGTCTGGAAATTTATAGGAGTTGTAGCATCGCATATAATAGGTGTTATGATAGATATACGGATGTACGGGTGACTATATTATAGTAATAATCGAAAGTGTTCGTATAAGGCTGAATTTGGTGAGAGTAAGAGATTTCAAGCAGTTTAATATACTAGAATAAGCAGATTTGGTCAATTTATACTATATATACTATATAAAGTCAGAATTACTGAGAGGATTATGAGTATTCCGAGTACCTACTATAGTGCATAAATAGCCATAGCTGCGTGAGTATGCATTGAGAGTTAATATTAAAACATTATCTTACTACTAAAACAACCTATCCCTCTCGTGTACATTTAAAAATAAGTACAGCATATATTTATATTTGATACTTAGTATATTAACTTCTTCTGTAGAAAACACAGCTTTCAGCAAGAGAGATAAATTTATACAGGATGTCAAAGAAGATTCCTCAACATAACATGAGAGATGGTGCCTTTCTTCGCTGTAGCCCTATGTAGGATTATCTGATATGAGGTGATGAAAAGTTTGTATATCGAATTTCGTTAATATTTACAACTAGTATTCCGCAATAAAACATTCTATTCTTCATGATGTAGAGGATTCCTACCACTCGATTAACAGATACACTTTAACGGCATGAATCAAAGGCAAATATTAAAGAAGATAAGTATATAAGAAAATAGAGATAAAATAATAGCACGATTTTATATAAAAAACCAAAATATAAATACAATAAAATTAATAACTAAAATACTAAAACTAATTATTTAATATTTTTAAAAATTTATATACAAATAATTATTTAAAAAAAAATTAATAAAAAATAATATTTTAAAGATCACATTTTATATTCTCAACTTTAAGTTTAATAAATAAAATTTTGCCTTTTTATTATGGAATAAATCAAAATCAGCGTCAGTAAAGCCTCCAGAGCCTCCTACCTACCTACTACACCTCCCTATCACTCATAACAAGCTCCATCACCCCACTATATAATGATCTATTGACCTATGATCTAATAATCACGAACTACTTATACAAGGTCATAATTGTATTAGACAAAACAAAAAACTTTATTTATTTTTGGTTTTATCTGCTTTATAATAAGTATAAATAATATGAGTTAACTATTATTTTCATATTAAAAATTTTAACACATTTTTTCATATTATATTAGTCAAAAATGTCATATTCAATATTAACTCGCACGAGATATAAAATATTAATATTATATATGACTTAAACAGATAATATAAAAAGTTTCAACTAATCACATGAATATGAAAAGTTTAAGAACAATGTGGTACGATCATACCTACACTACGAGCTAATTAGATTAAGAGAGGTGGTAACAGGTTACTATGAGACAAGAGTAAGAGGACGAAGTTGCAGTAAATGTAGTCGTGATTTGTCATAAATATTGGACTTAAACAAAGTTCCACACAATAACACAGTAACAGTACTAACATTGAAACGCAAAGCAAGCGTCATACCGCGTAATATATACATCTTCTCTCTAAGTACTCAACTGATATTTTTTTACATTAACATAGAACATTTAAAAAATTTATCAAACCCGCTGTGTAATATCGTACAGATCAATGCTATAGTCACATTCATTGGTGTTGCGTTGAATCGATATGGTATGTACAGGTCAAGTCTGTTATAATCCTTATGCTAACTGTCATCTCAAACAAGGGTTCACTTGAAATCAAACTGAAGAAACAACGACAGGAACTTATGAGGGTGCGTAAAAATTTTGTTTAAAACACACCAAGTAAACACAAGTCACTTAAAATCGATATGACAATTGTAAATCTTGAACAAGTATACCATTACAAATTTAACAAAGTTCCACACATAGAGAGAAATGTCTGAAAAGATCATGTCAAAATCTAAAAACGTTTCTCATTTAGTTTAATGGTCGAAGAGAAGATTACACACTAGACTCACCGGCTTATTGCGTGAAATCATACGTAGAGTGAGCGACTCCAATTCGGTCTGGTAACATATCAAACATCGAAATCTATTCTAACAACCACAAATAGAAAATCTATTATGTCACTCGCTATTGTTTGATGTGCGACTTCATGTCGAACTCAGTATCTTGAGACAATGATAAGTAGAGTATGTCTTGAATAATATGGAATCTAAAAAGTAATTTAAAGTAACCAGTTTTCACATCAATAAAGCAACATAGGCAATCACTGACAACATACGAATATAATGTAACTCACAAACCTACACATCTGTAAACATAAATAAGCAGTTAACATTAACAAAGTTTCCATACTTAAGCAACAGTAAAGTAGCGTACCACTTGACCGCAGAAGTAACATTACTTACATTTTTCTAACATATCCCTGTATTTCTAGCTTAACATAGTCAACTGAATTTACAAAAATTTTCTCAAAACCGATATAATATCATACAGATCAACTGATAATAGCTAACGTAACAAATGTTTTCCATCAACTTCGTAACATTTATCACTGAACTACAATATAGATGTACACCACAACCTAACACATCTTAAACATGAATAAACAGTAACATTAACAAAGTTCATACTTAACAACAGTTAAAGTAACTAACATTTACATAGACGTAACCTACTTACACTTTCTATCTAACATATTACTGATATTTTTACATAACATAGTAAATTTTAAGCAAAATCTTATCAAACCTGTGTTTATCATAAAGATCAATGAATATGAGCCTGATGTACCAAGGTTTTCAACATCAATAAGTCAACATTGCATAACTGAACTACGAATTTATGTACAGACGACAAACCTAACATATCTTATGCAGGAATAAGCAGTCAACATTTACAAAGTTCCATACCTAGCAACAGGAAAGTAACTAACGTTGCATACAGAACGTAACGCTACTCACGACTTTTTCATACATATCACATTATTTTAGATTAACAAGAGTAACATTTACCAAAATTTTATCATAACCTAACTAATTATCATACTGATCAAGAATATAGAAACATAAAAAGATTTTCAGCATTAACTAAGCTACATATCATACCTGAACTAAGAATATATATGTACAACGACAAAACTAACATAGCTCACGTATGAATAATCTGCTAATAATAACAAAGGTCATACTTAGCAAACAGTAAAGTAACTTAACATAGCATTCAAAACGTAACTTATTCACACTTTTGTCAAACAATACAAAAACGTAATCTATTCCCACTTTTTCAATATCTCTAACATAGCGTTGTAATTTACATTAACACTAGTAACATATTAACAAGAACTTATCATATGCCGTCACTAGATTATCATACTGACCAAAGCGAATATAATGCTAAGCGAACAAAAGTTTTCACATCAATAAAGCTTACATAGCGTCATCTGAAACTAAAGATATCGTTCTGACCAATGACAACCTATGCAACCTGGTTCAACATGAATAAACTGTTAACGTTAACTAAATTCTATACGTAACAACAGTAAAGTAGCTAAATTGAGCGCAGAACGTAAGATACTCACACTTGGATATTTTTACATTGATGGATATTATTTATATACATTGAACATAGTAATAATAAACAAAAATTTTAATCAGTGAAGTGTCTAATTGTCATAATGATCAATGAATATATGCTGAACGTAGCAAAGTTTTTCACATCAATAAGAAACATACATTACCTAACTAAGAATATAACGCCAAATGACAAAACCTAACATACCATATGCGTAAATATGAACTGTTAGCAATAACAAAGATTCATACTTAACAGAGTAAAAGTAACTAACAACGCTAACAGAAGATAGGTACGGAAGCTGATGAAGGTAATATCATTTACATAAGTAAGGGCTGAGCGAAACCGCTGTACACTCATTCGGGATGATCCCATGCTCAGGATTCACACCTTCTCAAGGGGCGCATTCATTTGGGTTTTCTCTCGGAGGTGATGTGTTGCTTTAGATATCTCTTGGTTAATGAAAACTGTTTATTATCCAGTTAGGTAGTTATGTTAAATGTTACTACTGAACCGTATGAAATTACACTGATTTGTTAGAGAATTGATGTTTGTTTTTGTCGAGATATTTAATTGTGTTAACTGACGATGATTTGTAAGAAGCCTAGATACGTTTTTGTTGAGTAATGCTAGGTTTTGCCCGAGAAATTTTGCTAATGTCTACGTTTATTATAGTTCAAATGATGTTATACTCGAACGAGTGACACTTTGATGAAGATAGTGTCATTCATAGTTCAAGATGCACGGTATCCATTTGATAGATCTGGTCACTCTTGGTTTAAGGGATTTGTTAGATATACGGCTTCCCTCGTTGCTGATCATGCCTAAAAGTGGGAACCATATCGAGTAATTGTAATGATCTGTTATGTATTTTACCTTTTGATCAGTAGGGAATTTTCAGGATTTTAGCGGATTTAATCATCACGCGAGGTGTGTTAGATGCAATTTGTAGCGAACATGATATATTCTTAGTTCAGGTTATGATATGTTAGCTTTTATGATGCTAATTTGTTGCGTAAAGCATATATTCGTAATCAGTATATAGAAGAATTATTCTTTATGTTTACTGTTTATCCAAGCCAATGGTACTCGAAATATGAACTTGAATCAATAGTTCAATAGATCATATAGCAGTTGGGTGGGTAGGGACTGCAGGATGGGTGGTTGATTTACCGATTTTACTGATTAGGCTATAAAATCAGTTATTAGTGCGTAAGCTGTGATATTTTATTCAAAGAACTTATTTTTATGTTTAATCAATAAAACTTTTTTTATGTTTTACTGTTATGTTCATTTTAAAGTAATGTTTTTTTCGATTATTCGTTGGGGATTATGATATTTAGACGAGGCTTATAATGTTTTTGTTAAATATTGCGAGTTTATGAAAAAATTTGATACGTTGCAAATAGTTCGTTGTCATTATGAATGATTAGACAAGTTTTTGTTAAATATGTACCAGAATATTAAGAGTTATGTAAAATTAACATACAAAATGTTAGAGATATGCTTGCAAAGTATATAGTTTTAACGTTTGTACGTAGTGTTGGGGTACTTTACTGCTGTTAGTCGGAAGTTTTGGTTAATGGTTAAGTATTTTATTCGGTAACGTATCGGCGTGTATTAGGTTTATCGTTTGTACATTATATTCTTAGTTTCAAGGTTGTGTTATGTTAGCTTTATTAATGTATAATCGTCGTTACGTTAGCATATCATTCGAAGGTTAGTTTATAAAGAACTATTTTTGTGTTATGTTCTATCCGAAATGAATTAATTTGAATGATCAATAGATCACAGATCAAAGGTTCATATAGGTGTGGGGTAACGTAGAAAAAAAAGTCTGCACTTTTATATTTACTGATTTACTTGCAATAAAGATCAGTAAAAGCTTTTTCATTTACTATGATTGTTATTGCAAAGAACTTATTTTAATGTTATGTTTGGATAAAGCCTTTGTTATGTTCTACAGTTAATTCGTTGTCTGTAATGAATAATTAGACAGGTTATTATATTTTTGTTAAAATATTACTGTTATGCGAATGTAAAATTAACGTTAATGTTTAGAGATATGCTTGTGAAAAAAGCATGAATAGGGTACGTTTTTGTACGCAATGTTAGTTACTTTAGTGGTATTAAGGGTGGAAACTTTGTTAATGTTACCAGTTAATTCGTACGTAAGTTGTGTTAGGGTTTGTCGTTGTAATTATTTTCTTAGTTCATATGAATGCTGATGTTGTTTTATTAATATAAAATTATGTTAGCATATATTCACCTATCAGCATATAAAGAACGCATTTTTTGTGCTATGTTTATCCGTGAAATAATACTCGAAATGCGCCAGTAATCAATAGTGTTAATGTAAAATACTTGATATGTTAGAGATAATGCTTGAAAATAAAAAGTATAAATATGGTTTCGTTTTTAGTTATTATTATTTTTACTTTATGTTGCTTAAGTTGAAATTTGTTGATGTTAGTAGTTTATTTCGGGCGTAAGGTGTGTTAGGTATTGCAATGTACAATATATTCTTAGTTCTTGTAATGTAATGTTAGCTTTATTTAATTTGAAACAATGTTACGTTACATATATTCGTTATGTAAGATGTAAGATTATTTTTGTACTATGTTTAATCCGAAATGATACTCGATATGTGATCTGAATCAATAGATCGATGATCATAAGGTCACGACTAGGTGGTTAGGGCAGGGCAGGGTGGGGCTAATGGTGATTTACTGTTTACAGCTTTAAAATTCGGTGAACTATTACACTTTACTATGGACATTTATTCGATAGAACATTTTTATAATTTGGTGTTGGATAAACTTGTTTATTTTTATGTTATGTTGGATAAAACTTTGTTATGTTTGCAATTTATTCGTTGGGGATTATGATGATATTTAGACAAAGTTATGATAATTTTTGTTAAATTATTAATAGTGTTAATGTAAAGAAACTTTGTTTACGTTAGCATATATTCCGTTGGTCTGTATATAAATTAGATGGGTTGTTGATAAATTTACGTTTAAAATATTACTGTATCAATGTAAAAATAAACGTTATATGCTAGAGTATGCTGAAAAAGTATGGAGTAGGTTACGTTTTTTGCGCATTGTGTTACTTTACTGATGTTAAATGTGGAACTTTATTAATGTTAACAGATTTGTTCAAGCGTAAGTTTTGTGTTAGGTTGTCGTGTAACATTATTTTCTTGTTTTGGATTAATGCTATGTTAGCTTTATTGGTGGGAAAAATTTTATTACGCCTTGCGGTATATTGTTGATCAGTAATGATAATTTACCCATGGTTATTGATACATTTTTTTGTTAATTTTCCATGTTAATAGTAAATTAACATTGTTGATGTTAGAGATATGCTTGAGAAAGTGTGAATAGGTTTACATTTTTTGCATGTTATGTTAGTTACTTTCGATGTCAATGTGAACCTTTTGTAAACGTTCAATAGGCGGCAAGAAGGTGCCTAAGGTTTGGTTGTCGTGGAATACTATTACTAAGTTCAGAATGATGCTATGTAAGCTTTATTAAATATGAAAACTTTGTTGTACGTTAGTCTATATTCGTTGATCAGTATGATGATTATACAAGGTTAGATGATATTTTGTTAAATATTATATGTTAATGTAGAAATAACATTGCTAATTTATAGTTATTTAACAAAGCATACAATATAAAGTTTTGCATACCATGTTTTAGTTACTTTACTGCTGTTAAGTAGAGAACTTTGTAATGTTAGCAATTTATTCATGTTTAAGGTATGTTAGGTTTATTGTTGTACATTATATTCTTAGACAGGATGATTCTATGTTAGTTTTTATTAGAGGGAAAACTTTGTTATGGTTCATATATTCGTTGATCAGTGTATAAAGAATTGTTTTTATGTTATGGTTTATCCAAAATCAAACTCGAAATGTGACTTGAATTTAAACTAGTACGATAGATCGATAGATCATGGGAGGGTATGAGACGATGAGGAGAGTAGGGTTGGGTAGTTTAATTTACTTGATTTACTGATTTTTGGGTATGTAAACCAAATTTTTTTCCCGGTTATAAAAATAAAAAGAATAAAATTTTTAGTAAAAACAAAAAAGTTTTAACGAAATAAAATTAAAAATTAAAAGTTTTTTTAAAAAATACAAAAGGATTTAAAGAAATAAAATTTGAAATAAAAGTTTTAGAAGTTTGTTATAAAACATAAAAGACATTAGCAAAAACATAAATGTTTTTAATATAATACTGTCATCATCGAGCTGTGACAAACAAAAATACAATGTATAGGCCTTTTTTTAAAAAAAAAAAAATGGTTTCGGAAAACGAACCAAACAAGAATCATAGGTATCGCGTAATGTTCGAAAAGTGGGAGAGTTTTGAATAACACTTTCTCGACCTGTATTGCATAACTCTAGTGAAGACAGGACCATTCGCTTCGTACACGTTGTTCTTATACATTGTTAGGTTACTTTATGTTGTTAAGTATGAACTTGATTAATGTTTAGCCATCATGTCGATCCTAAGTAGTTTAGGATTTGTCATTGTGCGTATATTCCTAGTTCAGGATATGATATTGTTAGCTTTATTGATGTGAAACTTTGTTACGTAGCATATAATTTGTTGACTCCATTGTAATTAGGATAAGTTTTGGTAACTTATTGTTAAATGTTATATGTTCGTTTCATAAATAACGTTAATATGTTGAAGATATGTTTGAAAAAAGTGTGAATAGGACACGTTTTGCATGCAATGTTTAGTTACTTTACTGTTGTTAGTATGAAACTTTGTTAATGTAACTGTTTATTTGTGTTTATAGAATGTTAAGGTTTGGCTGGTGGTCACATTATATTACTTAGTTAAGGTTATGGTTAGCTTTATCATATGAAACTTTGTTAGTTAGCTGTTTTATTGGTTGGTCAGTATGATAATTAGGTTAGGTTAATGAAAATTTTTATTAAATGATTACTCTGTTTAATGAAAATTAACCGTGATATGAGAGATATGTTTGAAAAAAAGTCTGATTGGGGTACGATCTGTATGCAAATGTCAGTTACTTTCCGTTGTTAAGTTGGTATCTTGTTAATGGTACTGTTTATCTTCGTGTTTAAGGTATGTAGGTTTTGTCGTTGTAAATTATATTCTTAGCTCAGGTTTTGATATGTTAGCTTTATTGATGTGAAAACGAAGCTTTGGGAATAAACACCGATTGTAAATCTATTGGAGAAGATATTTTTATGCTATATTTATCCAAGAATGATACATCAATAATGAGTTAGTCAATAGATTCAGTAGATCAATACCCTCACTAGATCAGGGTTGGGGCTGTGAGGGAGGGAGGGATGGGTGGTTACTATTCACTGCTTTACATGCTTTGGCGTATGTAAAAATATAAATGTTTTATGTTATAACCCTCAAAAATAATAATTTTTTAGTAAAACAAAAATTTTAAAGAAATAAAATTAAAAAAATAAGGTTTTTTAAAAAAAAAATAGTTTTAAAGAAAAATGAAATTAAAATAAATCAAAGTAATATTAACAAAAAATTTAAAAGAAATGATAATTGAAAATAAATAAAGTATTGAAATTCAAAGTTCAAACGGATGATGAGAAAAAATAAAGAAAAATAAATAAATCAAATAAACAAACACATGCTATACTGATTTGTTAAAGGAATAATTACCTCATCAGCTTCTACCTGTTCGTTCTGTATGCGTTTGTTAGTTACTTTACTGCTGTTAAGTATTTATCTTTGTTATTGCTAATCATTTAAACCACTCAATTTCTATCTTTTGTAGTGGTACATACTATTCATGAGTTCAGGTAATGCTATGTTTGCTTTATTGATATGAAAATTGTTAAGTTACGTTCCTATTCATTGATCAGCATGACAATTAGACAAGGTCATGATAACAAATTTTGTTAAAGTTTACTATGTAATGTAAATTGATCTGATCTTTAGAAAAGAGGGTTGAAGTAAGTTAGTTCTGCGATGATGTTAGTGTACTTTCTGTTGTTACGTATGGAACTTTGTTATACTTAACAGTTTATTCACGTTTTAACAGGTGCTAAGGTTTGTCATTGCAGAATTATTCTTATGTTCAGATGACGCTATGTACGCTTTATTGATGTGAAACCTTTGTCGCCTTAGCATATATATTCGTTGGTCAGTATAATAATTAGGTTAGGCTATGATAAATTTTGTTAAGATATTACTATGTTAATAGTAAGAATATATCAGTGATATGTTCGAAAAAAAGTGTACGTAGGTTACGTTCTGTTGTTCTATGTTAGTTACTTTACTGTTGTTATGTGTGGACTTTGTTAATGTTGACTGTATATCCTGTTTAGATGTGTTAGGTTTGTGAGTGTCAGGCCCGGACTGTTAGTTCTAGCAATGCTATGTTTGCTTTATTGAATGTAAAACCTTTGTTACGTTAGCATATATTTCACTGTGCTGTACGAATAATTACACACGGTTTGTGATAATGTTTTGTTTAAATGTTGCTATGTAAATGATAAAAATATAGTGATATGTTAGAAAGTGTAAGATACGTTACGTTCTGCGTTCAATGTTAATTACTTTACTGTTGTTATGTGTGGAACTTTGTTAATGTTATCCGTTTATTTCATACATACGGTATGTTAGGTTTTGTTGTTGTGACATTATGATTGTAGTTCAGATGATGACACGACGTTAGAATTTCATAAATCAGCACACTTCTGATACGTTGATATATATCAGACTTCGCTAGTATGAAATTAGATACTTTTTAACAATAAATATGAAAAGGTAAAATTTTTTGTAGACAAAAACTGTTTAAAGCATAAAAACAAACAATAAATAAAAGTTTGTGTTATGTTATACGATATGATGTAATCAGTAGCTCGGAAGATCATTGGATCAATAGATCATAGCGGGAAAGGAAGGTGACAGGGAGGGGAGGGTGGGTAGGTTCTGGAGGCTCTGGAGGCTCTGGAGGCTCTGGAGGCTCAGGAGGCTCAGGAGGCTCTGGACGCTGTTTGATTTATATAAAAAACGTGTTTTTTAAGTTATAAACTTAAAAAGAATAAAAAATGTGTAATTTTTTTAAAAATTTTTTTTAATTTTTTTTTTAAATTTTTTAAATTTTTAAAATTTAAAAAAAAAGATTTAAATTTTTTAAAAAAATTTTATATTTTTTTATTTTTTTTTAATTTTTTTATTTCTTTTTTTTTAAAATTTTTTTTTTTTAAAAAAATTTTAAATTTTTTTTTTAATTTTTATTTTTTTTTTATTATTTTTTCTTTTTTTCTTGTTTTTTCTTTCTGTATCGAGGATACATCATAGAAAGTTGTATACCAGTTTGTCGTTCTATGTCAATATTTCAGGTTTGGGGACCAGAGACCCCCTCTGTGGAGGAGGAGTCCTAGACACCCTATACGGTCTTATAACCATCATATTCGAGTTCTACGGATTCGATAACCTATATAAGCAGTGCTTAATTCAGACTTTTTTTTCCGGGATGGGGATTACACTGTACTGGGGTGGGGAGTGGAATATATATCTTATTAATATATATATATATATATATTATATATATATATATATATATATTATATAATAGTTATATATAATATATATGTATATCATTATATGTCGATTTATATTTATAATTATATATTATATAAATAATATACATTATACTTAAAGAAATAAATATATTAAACTATCTATATAGTATATACTATATATTATATATAAATATATAGTTATATTATATATATATATAATATAATATATAATATATATATATATATATATATATAATAATATATATATATATATATATATATATATATAATAATTTATTTATTATTTATATATATAATATATATATATATATATATATATATATATATATATATATAATATAATTAATATATATATATATATATATATATATATTATATACTATATATTCTTATAATCCTCTCAAA